>VMDR010006828.1:0-43445 GCA_007922815.1 Macrotus californicus | reverse complement strand
TGCCACTTGATAAAGGTCATCTACGAAAAAACTACATCTTACATAATGGTGAAAAACTGATTACTTCCCCTTTAAGACTAGGGATGTGACAATGATGTCCACTCTCACTATTTCTATTTAACATGGTAATGAAGGTTCTAGCCAAGGCAAATATGCAAGTAAAAGAAAAAAAGACATACCACTTAAAAAGAAAGAAGTAAAACTATCTTTATTTGCAGATGGTACAATATTGAATTTAGAAAACATTAAGGAATGCATACACACAAAAACCATTAGAGTGGATCTAGCTTGGTTGAAGAATATAAGGTCAATGTACAAAAACCAATGATAATTTCTACACATTATCAATAAACAATCCAAAAATAAGATTAAGAAAAAATTCCATTTACAATGGCATAAAAATACTTAGGAATAAATTTAACAAAAATGCAAGACTTGTACACCAAAAACTGCAATTGAAAAATATTGTTAAAAAGTTAAAGAAGACATAAACAATTGGAAAGACATCCCATGTTCATGGTTCAAAGACTTAATTCTAAGAAAATTGCAATACTCCTCAAATTAATCTATAGATGAAACATAACTCAATCAGAATCTAAGCTGGCTTCTTTTTAGAAATTGATAAGCTGATTCTAAAATTCATATGGAATTACAAGGGACTCATAATATCCAAAATTATCTTAAAGGCCAAGAACAAAGTAGGAGTACTCACACTTCCTGATTTCAAAACTTACTGCATAGCAACAGTAGTCAAGACAGTGTGGTACTGGCATAAATATAGAAGATTGATCAATGGAATAGAATTGAGCCCAGAAATAAACCCATATATCAATGGCCAATTGACTTTTGGGAAGGATGTCAAGACAACTCAATAGGATAAGAACAGTCTTTTCAAAAAATGGTGCTGGACACTGGATAGCCACATGCAGAAGAATGAATTTGAACTTCTATCTCAATCACAGACAAAAATTAACTAAAAATTGATCAAAGACCTAAATGTAAGAACTACACCAATAAAACTCCTAGAAGAAAACACAGGGAAAATTTTCATGTCCTTGGATTTGACATCAAAAGCACAAGTAACAAAAGAAAACAAAATTAAATTTCATCAAAATTAAAATTTTTGTGCTTCAAAGAACACCATAGAGGAAATAAAAAGATAATGGCAGGGAATGTATGCCAAGCATATATCTGATAAGGGACTTATATCCAGAATATGTAAAGAACTCTTACATTTCAGTAATAAAAAGACAACTCAGTTTTAGAAATGGACAATTTGAATAGACATATCTCCAAAGATTATATACATATGGACAATAAGCACACGAAAAGATACTCAATACCATTAGTATCTTTTAGTAACTTTACAATTTAATTCATTTTCACAGAGATCTCAAGAGGAAGCTTTCATTTTCTCCATCTTACCGAGAAATTTGAGGTTTAGAGAGGTTAAGTAAATTTCCATTCCATTCTTCATGCCATACGGTAAGTCATGCTTTAAATCCAAGCCTTCTGGCCCCGGATCTTTCAAATACATGGACTGGGTCAGGTTGTTCTCCTGTTAAGAGAATTTCCATTATGTCTAGTTCCCAGAGTAAATCCAGAGTTTTTCCTTGTCATTCAAGGCCCTCCATAAATCTCCAACTAACAGGCAAGCTGGTTGCTCATATTTTCCTTTGTTCCTCTGAATTTTCATTTGGCTTTTTCACCTCACATAGAAAAGTGCCCCCTCTTTTAGCAGGAATGCTCCCTGAAGTATGCCTGTTGTGGGCTTTCCCTGAGAACAGGTAGAATAGCTTCCATTTGCTCTGCAATAGGAGAAGAGGTTTACCATACCCAGGACATGCTTCTTGGATGGCGGGGGTGGGTGGGAGGGAAGAAGATTGGGAAAGGAGGGAGAGCAGGACATTTGTGATAATTGAGCCCCCAAATCACTACTGACAATTATTAGGATGTCTATGTAATTTATGATGCAAGCCAAAACACTTTTGAGAGTAAGAAGGGTGCTATTGATAATGATACTGGAACAATAGGCAAAAACTGAGACTCTCTTAAGAAACCAGGATGTGTGACCACCCTGGTAATTACTTCAGTTATGAATCCCAGCTTCCCAAGAGAGAAGTCAGAATCTACTTCCCAGCCTCCATGCTAGCTCCTGGGTTGGGACGTGACCTGAGCTCCTGCATTCAGCTGAATGGACAAGAAGCTTCTGTTTGGAAGAGAAAGGTGGCACCATGGGGAAGCCAGGCTGTTAGCAAGGGGGTGACGGGTGGCAGAGGGCCATGGAGCTTCCAGAGGCAGCAGTGACAGAGGTCTTGGGGATGCCATTCCACACTGCAGGTCTACGAAGCAAGCCTCAGAGCCCATGCTCTGGACAGCGGGACCATATCCCCACGGGAGCCAGCCATGTGACCTGAGTGCTATGCCTGGCAGTGCACACGGCCAGCTCTCTGGCCTTCTCTGTAATTCTATGAGCTGTTTAATAACTTTTGGAACATTTATTTTCTTTTTAAAACCAGTGAGAGTGGGTGGTGGGTTCTGACTCATGCAATAGGGAAGTGTGTGGGCTTCCGTTGTTGTTGGTTTGTTTGATTTCTGTGAGTGTGTGTGTGTGCGTGTGTGATGGAAGCAAATTTTCCAAAGCATAGAAGGTGGCAGCCTGAAGACTGTAGGTAGCAGAGTTATAAACACATTTGTTCACCTCCCTGGGCATTCTTACAGGGGCTTCTGCAGATGCTCAGGCAGCTGAGCAGAGCGTGGTTTCCCTGAGACCAGCAGGCAGAGCAACTAATGGGCCGGTGGTACCTGGGATCCCACAAAACTCACCTTCCATCCCACTTTCCTGTCTCCAGCCTGTTCCTACATATTTTTTCTTAACTTGTTATTCTGTGAACTTGCTATTCCACCCATGGTAGATGCTTCCTTGAGGGCGGGATCTGTAGAGAGACCCTCGCCCAGCCTGTGTGTGCCGTCACCTTTGTCTAGTGGCCTCCGTCCCTGGACAAAGCTGATGGAGCCCTCCTAGTCTCAGGGCCCAGGGAAGCCATCCCCAGCCTCAGCGTATCTGGCCCTTGCTACCTCCTTCAGAACCCAATCAAACTCCTCCTGCCTCGCTCATCCAGCCTAGTGACCTCCCGACCTGCTCCTACCCCCGTTCTCCATAGCTTCTATCGTCTTGCACTCTTATTTAGCAACTAATCGCATTGTCATGTTTAGAATTGTATACAATCTTTTCCTTTAAAATGATCAAATTTCTCATGTGATTCCAGTTGGTTTCCCTAACTAGATGGCAAATTCTTTGGGGGACGAGATGGTGACTTACACTTGTAATCCCCTCTCCTCATTTCCCTTTGTAGCGTTAACTGAGGGCTATAGGAGATGTTCAAATATATTTGCTGAAAAATAAACCAAACCAGTATGAAGTAGAAAAAATGAAAAGTGAGAAGTACTTCTGTTTGCTTTGGTTCTCTCTGCCCATTCCATTACTGGCTGTGTTCAAGTGCCCAGAGGCCCACTGGGCCCGTTCTGTGTGTGTACACGTGGGGGAGGCTCATTCTCCTATGAAGTCACGAGTCACCAGTTCAGGAATGTTGCTGAGGAGGGCCTGCTGTTCTCCTCCACTCCTGCTGGGCTCCCCACTTTTTGGAGCAAGCATAGATCTTAGCCTGTCTTCTGCGATCAAGGGTAGTAGGGTCTGCAGTTTGAGAGCAGGGGCTCCAGAGCCAGCCCTCCTGGGTTTGACTCCCAGCCCTTCCTCTTTTACCTGTTTACACTTTAGGTAAGTTATTTAATCACACTGTGCCTCAGTTTACCCATGTATAAAATGGTGATGATACTAATATCTACCTTATACGACTGTTGTGAGGATTGAATGTTATGTGAAATGCTAAGAAGGTACTTATAAAACTGTAGCTGTAATTATTATTGAAAAAATGATGTTATTAGAAAAAGTAAAAATTTGTGTGCAGCACAAGTGTCAAATAGAAAGATCCTAGAATAATTCAAGAAGGCTTACAAAACTCTTCAGTGTGGGCATGCACCTGTGTAAACCTCAGAGAGGCAAGAAAACTGGAGCCTGGTAAAGGGGGCATGGAGCTAAGTCCACTTTCCTGGCCTTTGGAGTCTCTGCAGTGGACATTCCTCCAGCACTGAGTGCCTGGCCCCTCCCGCTGGCCACCAGCCTGATCCATATTCACCTAAAGCAAGTATTTTTTGTTCCCAAGTCACGTTGGATATCCCAGCGGAAAAGCAGCTCTGTTTTTTCTTTGGCCAGTTCTTTGGTCTCTCATCCATCTTGTCACAGCTCTTTTCTATGGATTCCACCCCCCACCTCCTTTTCTTTTCTTTTCTTTTTTTTTTTTACCAGAGAGAACTCACTTCTGATATCAGATCCATGGCAGACATTGCTAGTGCCAGTACATACCCAGGCCCACTTTCCTCTACACAGGAGACCACACATCCTCACTTCTTTGCAGTTATATGGTCAATGAGATGTGAGGTGACCAAGTGCCAAGATGTATGTGTGAGATCTCTATGCCCTCTCTTCCCCTACCTGCTTCAGTGACCGAGAGGACCAGGCTACCGAGGGTGACAGCATTGTCAGCCTGGGTCCCTGAGTGACTGTGAGGAGCAGAGACCCCAGGCTAACCCACAGTGAGCATGCAGTGTGAGCAAGAAATAACATGTTGTTTATGAAACCAGTGAGGCTTGGGGTTCAATTTGGTGCCGTGGTGTCACCTATGCTATCCTGGCTGTCACAAGGACCTTTGGAAGACTCTCCTCTAGGAATTCACAGACAAAAACATCCTCCCTGCCCCTGGTCATGATAACTCCCTATGGTACCAACAGCATCTACCATCTGAAATAGTGACTAAAGTCAAGGCTCTCTGCTGGCTATTTCATTCCTACTGAACGAGGGATTGTATTTGCTCTGTTATTGCCTTGCTCCCCTATGATTCACTCTCCACCCAGCAGCCAAAGTTTCTTTTTGCAGAAAAAAAACACAAAATCAAGTCAGACCATGTCACTCTGTTGCTTAAAGCCAGTCAATTCAGCTTCCCCCAAAGCAGTTATACTCAGAATCAGTGCAGATTCCTGGCCATGGCTTAAAGACCCCACCTGCTTCTCTGACCTCATCTCCCACAGTCCTCCAGCCACACTTGTTCCTCCTTTAGAGTCTTCTCACCTTCCTACTGATTGGCTTGCTCTTCTCTCTTCTTATTGGTCAGGTTGCCGCTTAACTGTCATCTCAGAAAGGACTTCCCTGGCCATCGCCGGTGAAATGCCCCTCAGCCATGCTCTGGCTGCTCTGTTGTACCCCTGTGTTTAACACCTTTACAGCATTGGTCACCATCTGACAACATCTTGCTTAATTATTTATTTACCTATTTCTTCTCTTTCTTCCCCACTAGAATATAAGCGCAAAGAGGGCATGGGCCTTCTCTGTCTTGTTTGCCATCGAGTCCCTAGTGGCTAGCACAGAACCTGACTCACAGTGGTTGCTCCATAAAATGCTTCTTCCGTGAATGGATGAACAAATGAACAAATCATTGTCAATATTGCTGCTGATAATCCCCTCCTTTGTGAAGCTACCTACCTTTGAATTTGACCTCTTTTGTGAAACAGCAAGTTTCTCATTTAGCCTTGCTGACCCAACGTTCCTTCGGAAGAGTTCAAGGCAGCCTTGCTTCCTATGAGCTGAAGAAAGTACCAACAGCTGTGGGTGAAGAGCCCTACCATTTCTATGCAGCAAAGCACCTTACTGGGGCAGTCTCCTCTGGTAGGTTCAGTTCCTGGGATTTGGGGTTAAGTTGTTCCTGGGTTATAACCAGGCTCTTCTGATTGATAGAAGGGCTTCTGGGAGATTCTCCTTTCCCTAAATCACGTTGTGCCCTTTGTACCATCAGGTTGTGGATGAATAAACAACTAAAACCCAGAATCATAGAATGTTAATGGCAGAGGGGAAACTGAAAGATTAGCATGTTTTTCTTTTTCAGATGAGGAAACTGAGGCAGTGACAGGGGAGGGAAATTGGCATATTGGCTGATTCATTTGATCATTCATTGGTAGAGGTTTCCATATCTTGTGAACTAATCAGCATGTGCACCCCATTCCTAGGAATACCCTTTTTCTCCAAATTCCCCATCTGATGACTCTTGATGGAAAACAGAGCCCATCCCCCACTCAAGAAAAGGAAAATGCCAAGTCTTCCCTTTCCCAGGCTCCCTTGCAGCTAGGATGTGAGCATATGACCCAGCCTCTGCCCATCAGGCCACTAGGCTTAGTCTCTCAATCAACAGTTAATAATGTAAAGAAGCAGGAGGGAGGTCAAATGCCCAGAGAAACAGGGACAAAATAGTTGCTGGAAGGGTCCAGAGCCCATGGTTGGGGATGGTGGTAGTCTTAGCTACCAGGGCTTGCTCTCATGAAAGGTGACAGTGGTGTCCTAACCAAATAATTCCTGCTGTGTGGCTGGCTATTGTTCTGCTGTGTCCCTGAGCCTGGCTCTCCAGAATTTGATATGGTTCTCTAACTATCCAAGGGCCCTTTAATAAATAGCTTTTCTCCTTAAATCAAGCACAGTTAGTTTTGTTGCTTGCAACTAAGAATCCTGACTGTTTTGTTTAGCCATTTACCTATGCAGTACATGCCTTTAGAATACCTACTGAGTGGCAGGCACTGTGCTAGGTGCTAGAGAAAAACCAGTGAGCAGGACAGATGAAACGTGGCACTCTTGAAGCTTATATGGTAGATGGTTAGATGATTAAACAGAGAAAATACATTAAATTGCAATAGCTCTTCCACTAGAGGACATCTATGAGCAACTTGACCTCATCTAGGGATGACGATAATAGAATGCTTCCTGGAGGACGTGACATTTAGGGTGAAGGATGAGTAAGGGTTTTCTGAGCAGGCAGGAGGAAGATGACAACTCCAGGGACATCTGTAAGGGTCAGAGGTGGGAGAGAGAGCATGATCTTCAGAGGAACAGGGGAAGCTCATTATGGTTGGGCTGGAACATTTGACAAAAGAGCCAGGCATGAGGAATGGCTGGGTCCTGATGGTGCGGGATCTTCTCCCTCCCTTAAGGAGACTCAATATCATCTAAGGGCAGAAGGAGCCAGTGAAGGTTTTTAAACAAGTTGATGACAAAGCTGGAGCTGGAACCCAAGTATCCACACCCCAGTCAGCAACTTTCCATGCACCAGTTGCCTTAGAATTTGCAATAGAAATGGAATCTTGGTCCTGGAAGACACAGCTAAAGCAATTCAACACAGAACTGGCAAGTCACACATTTCACAATGGTCTTAAAGGAAATGCAATTTCTTCGCCTAATTTTCCTTGTGACTGTAGGACTGTTTGTGCCTTCCCAGTCCAAGGTGACACTGCCAGTGCTGAGAAAGTGCGGTGACATGGAGAGGAAGATTGAGGGGCACTCTGGCTGCGTCTGAAGGATTGTCTGGGGAGAGATGGTGAACAGCTGTCCTCTGTGCCTGCTCACAGCTGGGAGGAGGGACGCAGGCTGAGGGGACAGGCCCTGCTGGGAAGACAGGTGAAGTATGCTTGGCCTTGGGCCAGAAACTTGCTGGGGCCTCTTCTCCAGAGCCAGTGGACACTGAGGGCTGTGGGGGCCTGGAAAGGCAGGCCCTGGAGGGCTAGTCCACCATCTAAGGCTGTGAGTCCAACACAATATAGCAAATTTGAGCTTAGTTCAGGAAATATCAGTGTAAATCAGAGGCTTTGGAGTCAGTCTACTCTCTGTTCAAATTCTAGCACAACCGTTACTTACTGTGTGATATCGGGCAGGTCACTTAATTAACTCCTCTGTTCCTCATCTCTAAAGTGAGAACAATGAAAATGATGATGACAACAACAACATTCACTTCAAAGGGTTGCTATGCAGTTTCAATGAGATAACCATGTAAAACACTTGGCTCTCTGCTCTTGTGACCCTGAAGGTGAGGCCAGGCAGGGAGGGGCTAGAGACCCAGGCACTCAGCTGGAGCTCAGGTCATGGCACCAGCATCTTGGCTGTGAGCAAATCAGTTTATTTGCAACTGGAAACTGGCCCTCTGGGGACGAGGATACAGGTGTCTGCTCTGTCCCAAGAGAGGGGATAGGAAAGAATTTGGTAGGTCCCAGAGCTACAGTCAAGGAGGGCAAAGTTTGGGGTAAAACAGGCTCCTGGTCTAGTCAGGGAAATTGGGGTACAGATTGCACACACATGGTGGAAGGAGGGGGGACTGCACTGCACACCAAGTGAGGAACCCTCTCATAGCAACAGTTCATTCATCTATTCCATCCAGGACAAAGTAATTGAGCCCCTGTGACATTCCTGGGTCCAGGCCAGCATTAGTGATATGGCAGTAAATAAGAGATCACAGTTGCTGCCCTCAGGAGTCTCCACTCTAGCAGAGAAGGGCAAATTGCAATTGTATGAGCTACGCCAAGAGAAGTAAAAGATGTCATGGAGCACACAGCAGGGGGATCCAGTGGGGTGTGAGAGTCAGGGAGGACTTCCTGGAGGAAGTGATGTTTTAATTGCAAGCTGAACAAGATGCAGAGTTTGCCCAAGTTGGTTAAGAGGGAAGGGAGGAGAGCTTTGCAGGCAAGAGCCATAGGATGTGTGGGTAAGGCATGGCCAGAGAAAACATGCTTCTTTGAGAAAGAAATATAAATCTCATGAGACCAAGGCTAGAGGTAAGGGGGAAAAAACTTGAGGTAACTGGGTAAGTCAGGGCTTTGGGAGCCATGTTGAAGAGTTTAGACTTGAACTGCAGGCAATGGGACAGTAGTCAAGAACCCATTTGAAATAGCAGGTGAGTGGCACTCATAGGGACACATTCCGTAGAGTTGTGCAGTGAGCAGCCAGCCCAACTGTATGCAGTGGCCCCGAGTGACCCAGTAGAGCAGAGGTTCTAAATGTCCTTCCCACACAGGTCATGATGTGTTCAGGGTATGGGTATGGTCGGAAGGGCAGTGAGGGTCTTCTTTGACCCTCCCAGGAGAGAAGTTGACAGCCATGCAAGACAGGATGATCCTCATATATCCTGACAAAGAACTGAAAGATTCCTCTCCTTTTGAGGCAGTCACTGCTGGGCTGGGGGTGGGGGATGTGGGGACAGGAGCTGGGGAAGGGGGAGCGGGGAGGTGGAAATCAGCTCCCTGGAGCCCCTCCTCTGCCATACAATGGCACCACTGGAAGTTACGCTGATGCTCCAGGTGATTGACTTCTGGGATCAAGATACTTCCTCAGTTTGAAACCCAGTTTTTAAAAAAATCAATGTTTCACATTCAGCAGTGTTTGGTTAAAAAAAGAAAAATAGCTACAGCTTGTGCTTTAACGGCAGAAAAGAGTGAGCCCCATCAATTACGGCAGGAAAAGCAGTGGTGTCCTGCGGCGGTTTTGTTCTTTCTACTCAAAAATATTAGGTCATTTAGCCCTACGCACCAGCCACTTGCCGAGTGGCAATGTCTTCATTTGAAAAGCATGGGCACTGGAACCTGAGGGCCAGTGTGCTTTCTCCCAAACCTGGGGTGTCGAGGAGCCCAGACTCTGGGGACTGGCCACATGCCTGACCTGTGAGCCCCTCTGAGGGAACCTGGAGTCATCCTACACAGCCCAACCCATGTGCCCCTACCGGGACATGGACCCCAGGCCCTGAGAGAGGTCACCTCTGTGCCCCACAACATTGAGTGCCCACTTAAAGTAGAGCCCTGAGGAAGTGACAAGCACCTCCATTCCTTCCACCTCAGCCCAGGTTCATCTGTGGCTTACACCAGTCTCCTTAACCATGGGGTGCACCAGAATCACCTGGGTTCTCAGGCCACACTCCAGACCGACTCAATCAGAGTATCTAAGGGTGGGACCCCTGCATCAGTATTTTTTTTCTATCTTTTCAATTGAGTCCACTATGTGGCCAAGGTCGAGAACCCAACAATGTAGAAATCTTCTAGGGGGTCTGTTCTGAGTCAAGGTCCACCCTTCATTTTTAATGGCACCTCTTTGATGGGACCGGTTTTCCAGGGGAGGCATCTTGGGAAAGCCAGTCTAGGGGATCTTGAAGATTCCTTTATGCTCTGAGATTCTGAGGCTTTTGATCCAATGAACAAATCCACCTTCTGCCTCTTGCTCATAACTTCAGGCTAGTTCTTTCAGCCCATTTCCCCTGACACTTTCTCTCCAACAGCCTCCCACCTGCTTTCCTGCCTGCCACCTCTTCTCCTGTGCTCTGCCCTCCACAGCTTGGCAGACCCACCCCTTCAGACTGTATTCTCATCCTATCATCCCACTGCTGGCCAGGTCATGTCCCACCTCCCCACCGGCCTCCCTAACCTGCCTACTCTGAGAAGGCTGCTCCATCCTCAGTGTATGCTTGATCATCCCATGAGCCTGCCTGCTGTGCCAGGACCTTGCCCTGAGGAGAGCTGGCCTCTGGCTTCCCAGGGAAGTCCTGGGGGTGAGCAAGAGGCAGTGAGGAAGCAGTGGTGAGATGGGGTGACAGCAGCCGTCTCCCCACTCCATGCCTTCTTAAATTAGATATAATCAAGAGGAGAAGATGCTGCCTCTGGTGGAGAGACCAATGCCCTGGACCCAAGCTTCCCCATCTCCGTGGGGACCAGTGTGTGAGCCCTAAATGATGGAGTTGGCTTCAAGGAAGCCCCTGGAGGGGAGCTCACCCCTTACTCCCTGGAACCTGAGCCCTAAGGGCTCCTAGGCCCTGATTCTGGCTTTGCACTGCCCTCCTTCCTGTACTCTCTGCCTTCCTTTTTTTCTACATTAATCCATCAACACATCATTTTGGGGTCTCTCCAAAGCGTGGTTCTTTGACTTGAAGATCAGGAGATAGTGTAGGCCTGGGCTCTGGATTCCAGCGGAGCATTTATCAGGAGCTCCCACGAGCCCCCATGACACGTGTAGAACAGAAGAGTAATAATGGAGCCCATTTATTGCATCCCTTCATGTTCCAGGCCTCCTTCATATATATTATTTTATTTACTCATAAATCATAAAGTGTCAGAGCTAGAAGGGGCCTTAGGGACTATCACTCCAGTGGTTTTTAAACTTGCTGTTAGTGATGAACTTTTTTCCTTTTCTGCAGAAGAAGCTCTGTGTACAAAGGTGCCCACTTTGGATGAAGTGGGGTTCAGAGAGCTCAATTCTTTGCTGCTTGGCCTCTCCTTTGCCTTCAGGGGATGTCAGGGCCCACGGCAAACCATTAGAAAGCCACTGATTTAGCCCCACCCCTCATTTCATAGAGGAGACCTGAGGCTTGTAGAAAGAAAGATACTTCTGAGGTCACACAGCGAGTTAAGGCTGCCTGGACGTGGCCCTGTGTCTCTCCAGCCCCAGTGTGGTGTGTTTTGTGCTTCTTCACCTTGTCTGGGGATATGTGCTGTGTGAGCAGGGCTCTACAGCCTCTCTCTGGCTGCAAAAGGAAAAGCCAGGCCTTCTGTTTTCACTGTGGCCCAATCGTCTGCAAGATGGAGAGATGCCCATTGGGCAGGTGGTGTGGGCAGATGCCGTCCGGAGTGACCAGACATGTGGGCGTCAGATGCCCTTGTGAGGCAGGCTTGCCTCTTGTACCATCAAGATGCATCCAATTCAAGGTTATCACTACTCTACATATTTCTAGCACCTCCTGGTAGATGGAACCCCCTTATTTCCATCGCACACATAGGCTTGCTTTCTGCAAGGATGGGAGCTAGTTGCTCTTTGCACTAGAAGTGGCTGATCCTGGAGGAACTGTTGGCCATTGGGGCATCCAGATGCTCAGCCACCAGCCCCAGGGAAGGCCCACACAGGAAGTCTCTCCCTCACCGACCTGAGCTGACATGTCACCAAGCCTCCTCCAGAGAAACGTCAGCTGCCCATGCATATTGAAGGAGAGTGCTGGGAGGTGTCAGAGTAGGAGGGAAGTGGATCCTTCGCTCATCTGGAGGAAACAGCTTTCTTCTCAGGCTGATCCAAAGGGTGCCCATGCACATATGGGGGAGGAGTGAAAGATCGGGGGTGATTCTGCTACAAGGCTGATGCTTGTTAGGGCGAAGCAAAGTTTGAGGCCGGCTATAGAGATGGGGATGATTGAGGCTGAAAGGATGGAACAGGTGATGGAGAGGTGACGAGAAGCATTCCTTGACCCCTGGACCAGGTCAAGACCCCTGTTATTTGCTCTTCGGAACCCTGTGCTTTTCCTTCCTAGCACATTGCCACAGTGTGTAGTTAGGTATCTGTGTGATTACTTGGTGTCTACCAGTGTCTACTTCTAAAGTGCCAGCTTTGCTCATTACTGTGCTCACAAGCCAAGCACAGTGCCTGGCATGTACTAGATACTCATCAAATATTTATTGGATGAATAAAAGTGTCACTTTCAGTGATCACAGCATAGATTCCCTTCAAAGCCACAGAATGTACCCATTACAGTAAAGATTATATATTCCCAGGTTAGTCCTGTCACATGGCTGATCAGGGACAAACAGGTGAAAACTCTTGGCTTTAGGTATATAAAATGCTTCAGTGCTGATGGGTGGGGTGGGGCAGGATTGATGACAGACTTGCAGAGTAGGCAGACAGCTAGGGAGGGGAGGACTGTGGGTCTTATCAAATGGAGCCCCTGGCTTTTCTTCTGCCTCTGGTGAGGTCCTTAGTAAGGGAGATCCAAGGGCAGGAATAGGGTGTGCACAGGTCAGGAAGCTGTGGAAAAGTATCTGCTCATTTGGACTTTAAGGGACAGTTGGGGAAACTGAGATCCCAGCCCCCAAAATCACACCCCCTTGGCATCTAGATTCTCAGGTCTGGCAGGGCATGGAGTTGGCACCATGGCTGTCATAGCAGGGAGCAAGAAATCTTCCTGTTTAGTGAGGACAGCCATGTGCCCGTAGTGTCCATTGCTGTGTCCAGCTCCAGAACTGTGCCCCTTCCAGCTGTGCCACGGGTTGGGATGCTGCACAGAAGCCTGCTCTGAGGGTGGGGGTGGGCAGAGGTGGAGGAGTCTTCCTCAGGTGGCTTGTGGCAGTGACTTCCTCACCCGGGAAGCTTGAGGAGGCATCGAGACAGACACTTTGAGAGGCAGTGTGACACCTGGATATTACACACTGTAATGGAACCAGCCAAGTGGTAAATGTACCTTTTAAATAGGTTTTGTGTTCCCTATTAACTGCCCTGATGTTGATTAGCCCTGACAGCCCAGGAGAAGGGGCTGGTCAGCAACTTTCCCCTGACAAGGCCTTCCCTGCTCCCCACCTCTGGGAGAGCTCAGCCTACCAATTTGGCCATGTACCGAAAATTTGCATGGGCGTGCTGGGGATGAGGTGCCTTCTGGAAGGAGTCTGGTGGGTGGGCTTGGTCCCAGGCTCCTATTCTCTTTCCACCCCTTTCTTTTCCTGCCCCTGCACCTCAAGTAGGGTTGACCATGGGGATTTGGAGGTACGTGTAGGGGGTTGTCCTTTGCTATAGTGGAGTGGGAAAGGGGCTACGCTACAGGAGTTGCTCATTCTGGGGGTGCCCTGGGAACAGAATTAACCTCTGGAGTTTGAAACAGTTGAATAGTCAGCTGGTTCTGACCTGTTCAATGGCCTTCTCTGGATGTACCTTCAGGCTTGGTGCTAGAGGCAGGCAGGTCCACACTGAAGAGTCAAGGGAGATGCATGGAGGTCTTCTAAGAGCCCAGGGACCATCCTACTTGGATGCCAGGTTTTCTAAAACAAGAACGATGACTGAAACCGTGGAAGACTCCAGAAATCTGGTACCTTATCTGCCCTCCTGGAGCAGCAGAAGAGATGATAATAAAGGAGCATGTGAGATTGTCCTTGGGGAGAAGAGTGGAGGAGATTGAGTCCTATCTGGTAGCTATTATCAAGATACGTGAGTGGTTCCAGAATATGGAGGAAGCAGGTGGGATGTGGGACAGAAGAAAAAGTTCAGGGAAAGGTGATCAAAGGCAGAGAAGTGACCCCAGGATTCCAGGATGTTGAGCCTAGAGGAATTGGAAGGGGGTGTTCTCCTCGGTCTCCTACTCTCATATATTCTTGAAGGAGGTTTTTGTCAGCTGATCACATCTATCTCTATCTCTAGATCTATATTCAGATAGATAGATAGATCCAAGTTCAGGCCCTGGGTCCAGAGTATTTGACCAAAAGAGAAACATCTCCTTCATGTACCTTCTTCTGGGTGAACTGCG
Source organism: Macrotus californicus (assembly GCA_007922815.1). Taxonomy (NCBI): domain Eukaryota; kingdom Metazoa; phylum Chordata; class Mammalia; order Chiroptera; family Phyllostomidae; genus Macrotus; species Macrotus californicus. Next base: position 29,265 of record VMDR010006828.1, on the reverse strand, counting down.
TTTGCCCAGCTCAGACTTGAGGAGGTAACATTATAAGGTTGTGGAAGTTCATCATCAGTAAGTAGCTCCAACCTGCTCTGGCATCTGTCTGTGTGAGCTGCCTGCCTCTGCCACACAGTCCCTTTCCCCACTGTTCTGGCCATGTCCACTCCCCCAGCCCCCAAGAAGAAACCCTCGAGAACTCTCTCAACTCATTCGAGGTAAACTGCAGAGCTGAGCTTTAACTCCATTCTGTGAGCTTTAACTCCATTCTGTCTGGCTCCATATTCATGCTTTCAATCACCCCATGTGGTTTTCGCATAAAGATGCTGATCACACCACAATCTATGAAATAAAATACTGGGTATAACCTAAATGTTCAACAATTAGGGGGTTGTTTACTAAATCATGGTGCATCCATTTGTTAGAACATTATACAGACATTGAAAGTGATCATTATAGAGACTGTATAGCAACTCAGGGAAAGGTTTATAGTAAGACACTAAGTGAAAGTACTACAATAGCTTTGCCAGCAATGATGAAAAATATGTCAGTGTGTCAACAAGGGCTGGATGACAATATACAGAAGTGAAAAATGGCTGTATTAAGGTGGAGAGGAGATGAGTGGTTTTTTTTTAATGATTTGCTTTTCTTGTATTCTTTTTGCTTAGTCCTTTTTCCATCTGATATAATGTTTCAGGATTGTTGTAGAGCATACAGAATATAAGATCAGACAAGGTCAGAATCTGAGAAATTTCCACAATGGAAACCCCCCTACATTGGTGACACTGAGTTCTTCCTGTTAAGGGGTCTCAGTTTAGACAGAGAACCTATATGTTTTGGTTAATATCATGGGTGTTGAAGTCAGATAGACATGGATTAGAATCTCAGGTCTGTTCCTACCAGCTGTTTGACCCTGAGGCTGGCCCAGAGTAGACACCATTAACTTTGTGGAAGTGTGGAGTCAATGCAACCAGACATAGAAGGTAAACTTCTCAATACATTTTGACTCCATTGAATGTCTTGTCAACATTTCTTCCATCATCTGTCATTGGTACTCAGTGTTTAAATATCCCTACTCTCTACTGAAGCAAAACCTAATGTTTGGGGGGTGGGGGGAAACCTGGCTGAAGTGCTGCTGTCCATGGTTATTTATTTCTCTGGGAAATTGATATTCCCTCTGCCCTACCCATTCCTCCCTGAAACTGGATTTATGCTACCAACTTCAATATGGCTTTCATCATTGGGAGAATGAAAAACACTGGGACTTCTGGAGCTGGGCAGGAAAGGAAGTTAGAACAAGTTACATTTGGGAACAGGGAAGGTAGGTGACATGTCAGCCCTGACTGAGTTACAATCCTGGTTAATGGCAGCAAGGCATATCATATATGGAACAGAAGGTGAAAGTTTTAAGTTACAGGGGGCTTTGTAAGCATTAAAACTGGAAGTGAAAAACTATGTTGGTGCTGGTGCTACTTCCCTAATCTGCAGTTGTCACAGTCTTGGTATATCTTATAACATGTAAAAAAAGTGGCTTTGATGATCTGTTCCATAGACTATCTCCAAAATGCTGCTCAATGGCCACAGCAAACAACTCCAACAGGAAGTAATCTGTTCCCACTCTGTCTCTGTCTCTGTCATATTCTTTCTCTATCTCTGTCTTTCTCTGTGCTCAGGTTCCCTCCCTCTCTCTTCCTCTGTCTCCTTCTCTCCCTCCCTCTCCCTATTCCTCCCTCCCTCTCTATCACTCCTCCCCCTCTTCCCCTTCAGTCTATTTTTGCTTGTCAGAGAAACACTCTGTAATTTTCTTTAAAAATTAATTATATTATACAAAATATGTCTAAAATATTCAGGAGGGAGAAGTTTCCTTCAAGAGTAGCTTGCATTAAAACTGTTTCTTCCAGCATAATTGAGTAAATGAGTACTCCCTTAGAATTGAATGCAAAATAACTTTCACATTGGTGGTGAGCTTCAAAGATGAGTGAATAGAAAACTAATAGCATGGTTCCCCTTGGCAACCAATGTAAACTTTGATCCTGATTGGGCAAAAATAGTCAAGGAAAAGATGCAATTAAGTGCAAATAGCCATGTTGTCACTAGTGTTCTTTGAGGCAATGAGAAGAGAAGAAAGGCAATAATGGAAGGTGGAAGAGGGCAGGGATGAATTGTGAGCCTGAAGTTAGTTTGGACTATGGAATTTGATCTGGACCTACTTGGAGAAAGTAGAAGGCAGAAGTGACATCTAGTTCTAACAAAACCAAGAGCAAGAAAGGTGAGTTGCAGTGCATTTGCATACAGAGACTGGTCAACCTGTGAGTTGCTAGAGCAGGCCATCAAGTAGAAGTGAGTCTATGCTGTTTCTTAGTCCTGAGAGCCAGAGGATGGGCAGCAGTAAGCACAACCCAGGGAGGCTGCTGGCAGAAGGGCATGTTCAAAGAAAATTTGCAACCCAGTCAATCTTTGAAGTCTGTTGAGTCTTTCCACTCAACATCTTTTTAATTTGTCCATTTTCAACATCCCCACTGCCTTTACTCAAGCTCTTATCAGGTCTTACCTGAACACTGCGATGATCTTCCTAAACTGTTTTCACATTGGCCAGATGGGTTCTGCTCACCACTTCAGTCCCGTCATGCCATTCTCTGCTTAAATCTCTTTAAAGGGATGGGGATACTTAACATCACTTAAGGATCCATGCTATAAACTCTCTAATAGAATACATGATCTTACTCTACTTCCCCTTGCCAGCCAGCCACACCTCTCATCTCTCTCCTACCTACCCCACTGCTCAGCCTATTATTAGACGTTCTGAACAACCTGCCGTTGCACTAACTTTTGTCTCATGCTCTTCTTTTCTCTGGGTTAATCATTCTGACTGAAATTCTGTCTTCCTCTCTTACCTGTTCCAATTGCCTAATGTCCTTCAGGATTCAGGTCAGATATTACTTGTGCATTCTCTGACCACTACCTCCTTCAAAGTCTTGGCTTATTGACCAAACACTCAGCACATCGCTATTTTTAACACCTATCACCTTGCCTTGTAACTGTTTATGTACTTGCCTCTCTGTCTTTACTCTAGGCTTCTAGAGGGCAGGAGGCATGTCTTGTGTCTTGTGGTGCTCAAGCTCTTAGCATGGTGCCTGGCATATGATAGGCAATCAGTAAATGTTTGTCAGATAAATAAATGAACCCAGGATTTCCAAGTAGAAAGTAATTATAAACAATGTTGAAAGTGAGAAGGGGATAAATCTGTTTCTTGACACTGCATTTACTTGTCTTTCTTCAAGTAGAATTTTCTCCTAACTTTAACATACAATTGGGGAGTTAATGTCACCACTACTTGTGACATATCATGCTGTCAATAGAAGAAAAGTAGCACTTGTGCGCAGATAGGAAACATAAGTGAAATATTAATGGCGATAAGACAAAGTGCTTTGGGAGAACAGGAGGGGGAGAGAGAAAAAAAGAGAGGAAGAGAGAAAGAGAGAGGAAGAGAGAGAGAGAGAGAGAGAAAGAGGGAGAGAGAGAGAGAGATATTACTGTTGAGCATGATGACAGGGAGGCCTCTTGTAGCAGTTAGGAACTAGGTACGCTGACCCCATGTCTTTAACTCATGTGGTGCCCCCTCATACACCGTGACTGGTGGCTAGAATGCTGAGTTTCTGGTTATGGAAGTGGAAGAGTATCTTTCCTGTTTGCATCCCTGTGAGTCCCAATGTTTCTCTGGCTTCCGCCCCCACCCCACCCCCCAAGTTTTGTCTTTTCATCCCAGTTTCACTCTTGCTAAGAAAACACACTGTCTATGTTTGTTTTCTTGGACTCCCCTAGGATTTAGATCTATCTCTCTACTCCTGGATGTTTTGAGAGACCCCTGAGATCTTACCAGTATTATCTAATGGGCTCCCTGAAATAGGGGATGGGAAGAAAGTGAGTTTTAACAGGTGGTGGGACCTTAATAGGCAGAAATGGAGGATGAACATAAACTCTTCAAAGTGAGGGAGGGGGAAAGTAAGTACCTGTGTGGGAGAGTGTTGATAGAGTGCTGACTTTGGCATTGTGTCTGTTCCAACCATGGCTGCTGCTCAGTGAGGGCACAGTGTGAGTGGGGCGGTTACTGAGAGTAATGAATAATGCCTTGATGAATGCCCACCACTGAAGACACTGGAGAAAAATATTGGGTTGGCCAAAAAGTTTGTATAGTTTTTTCCATAAAATAAGAGACACATTTTTCATAACTTTCAATAACTTTATTGGTTTGGATATTTTGAGTATGTTGTTCATCTCCCACATGATATAATGTTGATGGTTCTCAATTAATGTCTCAACTTGATCGCTATCAAGTTCAATGGGTCTACCTGACCGTGGAGCGTTGTCCAGTGAGAAATCTCCAGCATAAAGCTTCACAAACCACTTTTGACACCTTTGAACAATCACATCACCTTCTCCATATACTGCACAAATCTTCTTTTGTGTTTCAGTTGCATTTTTACCTTTCTTGAAATAACAAAGCAAAATACGCTGACAATGTTGTGTATTTTCTTTCATTTTCAATATTAAAATGTCTAGACAGAAATTCACCAATTTTGAAAAGTTTTTTAAAACTGCATGCTGATACAGCTGTAACAATACAATCTAACAAAATTGTTTCAAATGAAGTTAAAGACAGCTAAGTGCTACTAGAGTCATCTTATGGAAAAAAAACAAGCAAAATTTTTGGTCAACCCAGTGAGCCGGTAGGCAAGGCACTGAGCTGCAGAACCTTGCCATGAACCTCGCTGAAAGTCGCCATGATAGGGGGCAAGCAAGAAACCAACCCAAGGACAGCCCAACCCAGAGTCAGAGCCCAGGAAGGCCTTATGCACAAACTTCAAGCCAAGTTCTTCCTACAGGTACAGAGTGGAGGGCATGGCCATGGTCACAGGCTAGGATAACACAACAGGAAATGTTAGTCTCCACAGGGCATTTTAGGGCTCAACTTTGACAGTGGCAGCCAAGAGACAAAAAGACTAAGAAAAATGGGTGGTTGGCCTTAGGCAGGGTCATCCTAGGAGGCCTGAGACTGCCCCTATGGGTCCTGGACAACCTGGACAAATCCAAAGTCCTCTGGATCAGAGAGGGAAGTGACCACAAGGCTAAACGCTAAAGAGACTTGAGTCTGAAAAAGTCATGGGTCTGGGCAATTTGGGAGATAACGGAGAACTTCTCAATTGTTTGAGATTAAAAGAGTAATGAGTCAAGTTACAGGAGGTCAGAAAGAAAGAAAGAATCATCTTCCCTGGACAAGCATACCTGTGGAGGAAGGCGAGAAACTAGCACGGTAGCTCCAGGGCTAAATAAACACTGTTATTTTAATAGTTATACTTTTCATGTAAATAGGCTTCTCAGGTAGATGCTGTGCATTCATTTCTGGCCAGGCACTCCCAAAGAAGGAACCCTTCATAAGCAGGACCTCAGCTTTGGTAGAGCAGCCCAGTGCCTGGCAGGATGAAGGAATGGCCTGGGACTGTCATCTGTCATCTGAAAACTGGGCCCTTGGATGCACAAAAGTCTGTGAAGACAGCAAGACCTGTCTTTGTGTCCTTTGAATTGTTGTCAACCTTGCCCCAAACTCAACATAAAGGATGCATTTACCTGTGACCAGCCTGCACAAGGTTCATCCAGGCTCAGTGGCAGATGTCTTTGCTTTTGGCTGGAAGTATCACAGCTGAGCATTGCAATATGAGTGCACTTCTGCTGCTCTGAGGCTCTAATTGCCAGTTATAGACATCTTTGACAAAAAAAAAAATAGGAAAGTGAACTAATGATTACTTATGAGATGCAGATTGTGTGAGAGACAAATATCTTTCAGACTTTAGGGCCCATCAGGGAGGATAATAAAAACAATAATGAGAAGGTGATAAGAAGGTTGGAGTTACGGATGTAGAGTCAACTCTGAAAACCCAACTGCATAATAAATGGTGACGATGGTCTCTCTCTCTCTCTCTCTCCTTCTTTCTCCCTCCCCTCCCCCTCTCACTCTTTTTGGTCTGCTCATGGTCCATATGACATTTTCTGTCTTTCCTGTCACCTCGGTCTCCCTGAGTCTCAGTTTTTCTATCATCATCTTCCTTATTTTGTTTTCCTTGTTGCTTCCTGAGATGATCCTGCTTGGGAGTTTCCCTGCAGATTGTGTGAGTCTTGTACCTGACCTGTTATTCCACTAGACACAGAGATCTGTGAAGGCAGAGCTCTGTCTTACTCATGTCTGTCTCCTCAGTGCCTGGAACAGGGCCTGGCACACAGTGGGGGGACCGATCAGTATTTGCTAAGTGATTGGGCTCCATGTCTCATGGTCTCGGCTTTCATTTCTATTTGCCTGCCTAGGTTTCCCTGACTCTCATGGTCTCTATCTCTGTCTTTATCTGTGCTGGGCTTTCTGTCTCTGTCACAGCCTCACTTTCTCCCTAACTCAGGAATCTTTCCCATGGTCTCTGTCTCTGTTTCACCGGGCATTTCCCAGTGGTCTGCATCTGTATCCTCTCTCAGAAGCATAAGGTGGAGTTGGAGGGCAGCCTGGGCCCATGCAGGAACCAGGCCACTCCTCCCAGGGCTGCTGCAGGTACAGCTGGCTGCTGGACCTCTCTTCTGAATCCTCCAACAACAAAGAGACATTCCTTTGCCTGTAAGCAAACAGCGATGTCCTCTGATAAGGCAGATAAGGCTGCCTCTGAGTTGAATACTCAACCCTCCCTCCCCATCATGCTTCTTTGAACAGTCAAGAGCTTTGAAGAGCAGCCCTGGGTGGTGACTGCAGCTGGTTGGCCCCTGGCTTGGGTGTGACGTGGAGGCCACTTTCTGGGCAGGTTCTTGCCTGCTGCGGGCTGCATCATAGATGGATGGTATTGTTACTGGGGCTAGCAGTTATCTCTCTGGACCCATAACTCTTGTCGGCTTTGTCAAACATACTGCAGGGTTCCACACTCTGGGGAAGGGTCAGTGAAATCTGTGGGTGAGGTTCCATGCTGTCAGGGTCAAAAGCATGAGTCACACAGACTGAATCGAAGTCCCAGTTAAGCCACTGACCTTGTGTCTCAGCTTTCACCTCTGTCAAATGGGAATGGTACCCTTTCCCTTGTAGGATGGTTGGTGGATTAAATGTGACCGTACGTGGCAAACACAATGTCTGGCCTGTAGTAAACATTCAATAAACTGCAGCTATTAGAAAGAGTGGAAGGCAGAGGAGTCCTTCTGCTGAAGGAAGGAAGCATGGGTGCTAGCTCTGCGACTGTCATGTGTATTTTTAGCGGCAACACATCTAGGACGAAGAATCCTAGAGGGAGGGATGAGCCTTGGCTGGCCATCTGGTCCACGCCCCTGCCTCAGGCAGATGACTTTGCAGACCACTGGGCAGATGGAAGGTGTTCTCTTCCAGAAGTTCCCCAGGGGTAGACACACAGCAGGGAGAGAAGGGCTGGCTAGGCTCCTGTGCACATCTCCAGCTTTACTTACTTGACAGTTGAGGTAGGCTTCCTTATGACCCCCCGCAAAGCCTCTTGCTGTCACACAGGCCTGCTGGCTTGTGGCAAGTGCTCCACAGACCTGGAGAAGAGCCCTTGTGCTGTCAGCCATCACGGTGGCTCTTCAGAGAGCGTGTTCCTCGGCGCCGGCTCGACTTCAGATGGAGCCTTCACAGTCACCCATTTCAGCAAATTACAGGAAGTCAAAGACACATGGAGCCAAGAATTCACTTGAAAAAGTCTCCAAGGGCCTCTTCCAGTTTCCTGGAAACTGACAAGTGTTTCCAAGACTCAGGCTGGTGAGTGGGCCAGGCAGGCCCTGCCTTCCACTCTCCTGTCCCTAACCCTGTGAACCCACCCCACACCCCAGCCAGCCTTCACGGTGGTTCTTCACCACCCCTGGGCCCGCCGCCCCTGGCTCTCTGATGTAGCCTTGTGGATCCCGGCACCTGCAGATGCTGGCAGAGTGGGAAGAGAGGTTCGGGCGAGACTTGTTCCTGTCTTCTCTCCAGATGACTCACCACCTGCCTTAGCTTTCTCTTCCCACCATTACGTAATCCTGACTCCAGGATTAAAAATACTCCACTGACTACCCCATCCATCTGTCATTCTCTCTCTCCCTCAAATATAGCTGATCTTATTTTAAAAATACTTCGGAAAGAGCACTTCCATCCTTCATATGATATCAGAGATGGAGTTCCAAGTCAGCACTGGTTTCCTCTGGAACAGCAGTCCTGGAGGACGGAGGTTCCCCCAAACCTCTGGGACTGCTGTCTGTTTGTGCCTTCACTTGCCAACAGGTCTGCTTCATTCAAAGGACTCGCCTTCGGAGCTGCCCGGTAATTTCTCAGAGCAGTTCCTTGGTCCTTCTCATGGGCTGGGCTGGCATTTACTATTTGGGAGCGCCTTCCTCGGCAGCCTGGGAGTTGGAGGTGGTGATGAGCTGGGTCATCTGGCCTAACTCGGGATCCCGGTGGCAGGTAGTCTGAGCCCTGTCACCAGGATGGGAGCCCCTGTCTCCTGCTCTGCCCCATGTCATGACCCAGCGCCCTTCTGTGTCCATACACAGGAACCACCCGTGGATGGATGGAGAAAAAGTGTAAGTGTTGATCTCTGTTGTCCTCACTGTCAGAATACCTGAGGGCTATCAAGAGCCAGAGGGGACCGACACTCATCTTGGAAGCACACATTCATTTGCTCTTCTGATACTTAGCGGGACTGCCATGTGCTTGGTGGGTCAAGCAGACAGAGTACTTTACAAGGACACAGCCTAGGTGGGGGAGATGGCTGTGTAGACCAGAAAATTTAGTCACAGGACCTGGGTTCAAGTCCAGTCTCTGCTGGGTGCCAGTTATGTGACAATCCTCAGAGCTCCCAGAACCTCAGTGTCCTCTGTGTGGTGGCACCATCAGTTCTGTTCCCAGGCTGGTCCAGCACACTTGGGAGCACAGCAATGGGAGGCAGGAGTGCCTCGCTTGGTGTGCATGCTTACAAAGCCAGGGGCCCCTGCAGAAGCAGTTGCCTGTGGAAGCTGCACCCCCCCATGACCCTGCCTCCAGCTCGACCTCCTCTGCTCCCTGCTCTGCAGGGGCTACTGAGGGCTCGATCCAGAACTGAGACTGATCTTGGCCATACAGAGCCCAGCTTACACTCCTCAGAATGTCAATGAAGTCCCTCCTCCCCAGTTCCTTCTGCAGGGGCAGAATCCTGGCTGAATCCGCCCTGTCCTTTCTGCAGTTCAGTGACTAACTCTCTGTGTCTCAGTTCCCTCGTCCGTAAAATAGGGCAAATGAGAGTCTATACCCAAAGTGTGTCAATGAGTGAATACATGAAAGTTTCTGGAAGGGTTTGCTATTAGTAGCAGTTGTGGTAGCAGCTCAGCCTCGGTGCCTTTGGAAATGTTTCCTTTGCCTGGAAGTGTATTTCCATTATGCTCTCCACCTTCCAGCAAACTCCACTTTCCAGCAAACTCCCACTGGCTTCGAGATCATTTGAAAAGGTAACTCCTGTGTGAAAGCTGCCCTGTTCCTGGCCTCTGGGACGCTCTGGTTCTCGGATATCTACCTGCGCTCTCCCTGAGCTCTCTCAGTGTCCTGTGTTCCACAAATACTCACTGGGCACTTGTCACATGCCAGGTACCCATCTCCTCCCCACCTACCCCGATCTCTGGTGCTTGTTAAACAGATTCTGGGAGCTGACAACTGTCTCCTTTCTGGCGCACCTGGGTTGAACCCTTTCCTCCTAATGCAACCCTGGGCCTCCATGAGCTCTGACCACATGTTAGGGGATGGGTAAGCGGTGCCACCCAGAGGTCCCAGGAGACTGTGCCCACTGCCAGGGTGAGGAAAGTGTAGGCCAAGTGGACTGACTGCCGCCCAAGTTGCTGACGCTGGTTTGCTTTGGCTTTGGAACCTGGCTTGGGTCTCCTGCCTACATGCTCCTAACCTCCCATCCCTGGTCTGTCCAGGCTTGTCTTCCCCATTCTTGTCCGAGATTGAAAGGTTGGCAGGAACCCAGCCACATGGCCTGGGCAGGGCAGGAAAAAAAAGGTCTGACTAGTCTCTTGTCGCTCTCTCTTGGTCTACGTAATGTGTCTGTTCTTCCAATGAAAGGCTCCCACCTCCCCACCCCTCCCATCCCCGAGCAGGACCCGCATCCAGGAGAATCTGAGAAGGGTCACCAAACACAGGGACTTTGACCTGGACCTACCCTGGCTGCTCAAGCAGGGCTGGCCTCAGCTGGTGGGGAGGACCAGAGGAAAAGCAGGGGGTGGGGGGAAGGAAAATCACTTTGTCGCTTGCCCACCTACAATCACCTCCAGACTATTACTTCATCAATAAAAGATCAGTGCCTGAGAGTGGACCTCAGACCTTGTGCCCCTGGAGAAGGCCGGGCTCTGAGGTCTGCTCTCTGGTTGCTGTTCAGCCAGATGGGACGGCTTCAGGGATGGTTTGGCTGGTAGTGGAAGGCGTCCAATATGGCAGCTCCCCCAGCATGCAAGCTCATTGCCTCTTCTTCTTCCAGCAGCTTGTCTTCCTGCCCCTCCCCCCTTGTCCTCCCTGCTTCCAAAGTCACTGAAGGGCCACAGTGAAGCTCAGCCCTGTTTGTGCCATTTGTCCTGGGGAGAGACTGTCACAACTGATGGAGCCAGTGTGCTCACAGGTGCACACTCACAAACCCACTCAGATACACACACACATGCCCACTCTCCCTGTGCATGCACAGACACACTCTCACAAAGAAAGAGGTAGCCTGTCTTCTGCACTCATTCTAAAAATCACAGCTCCTCTTACAGACCCTCCGTGGAGCTGCAGACACCCCCATACCTGCTCTCCTCGCAGACTCACGTCTCTCTCTCTCTGCAGGAGATGAGGGGGATTTGGCAGCCATGTCTCTTTGTCTCTGACTTTCCTCCGTCGGCCTCTCTGGTTCGTTCCCATTCAGCATCTGCACACACAGGTGCACCTGAGGCTGCACATGTACCCTCCCCCCACACATGCAGACATGCAGGCCTCAGTTGCAGGAGCTCTGATCTGTAGGGTGGGGCATCGAGGGATTCCAGGAGGTGGTCCAGTTCAGAAGCCTGGCAGACAGCCTTGGCATTAGGACATCTGTCCATACCCAAATGGATATGACGGCTTCCACATAGAGGGGAGATGCAGTGTGGTGATCTGGAGCAGACTCTGAAGCCAGCCTCCCTGGGATCGAGTGTGTGGCTCTCCCACTTACTAGCTGTGTGGCTTTGGGGAACTCACATAATTGCTCTGTGTCTTGCTCTCACTGTCTGTAAAATGGGAGGATATCACCACCCACTCCACAAGGTGGTCATGAGTTCATTGAGTTAACATGTGCTTAGATCACTACACATGTCAGCTCCATTATGGGGCCATGTAGTAGATACCATATATGGGTTATCATGTTTGATTCTCCCAGCAACCTTTGCTTTGAAGCAGGCGTTTCCCCATAGAGATGAAAGGACCTGCAGAAGGCCACGTGGTTATTAAGGGGGAGGCTAGACTTGCAGTCAAGTCAATGAGTCCTAAGCTGAGTACTATGCTACTCCCCAATCCATGATAGCTTTCCTTTTCAGAGGCAGACTGTGAGATAGGAGGACAAAGGGCAGCCCTGGGGAAGGACAGATATAGAAGCATGGTGGGAAATAAGACACCACCAATGGTCAAGGTTAGAAACTCTAGGAAGATGTAAGGCTGGGAACCAAGGCAAAAGCCCATGAGTTGACTAGCCAATAGCAGAAGGAAGCTTAGTGGGCTAATGGGGAAAAGGGGATGGGAGGGGTCTAGTCCTGGGACTGGCCAGTGAGGATGGAATGGGCAGAGATTCTGGCTTAGTGATTGTGAAGGCTCCTGGGGCCAACTTTGGAGTGCCTGGCGGGGTCAGGTTGGCATGGAGACACTTGGGACTGCCAACAGGAGTCCCTCAGGCCTCTATGTGAGGGCAGGACAAGGCATAATTCTTCTATTCTTTCTTCAGAAGGCAGGGAGGGGACCAGGGAGGGCCTAAGCTTGCAGGGGTAGAATCAAGCATCAGCAGGGGCAGATGAAGGACAAAGGAAGGACACAGATGATCAGTGATGTGTACGGAGACTGCACATATGTAATCTCATCGAGTTCTTATCAGAACCCACCAGGTGGGCATTCTAACTTTCGTTTACAAAAGCAGAAACTTAGGCAGCTTAGGCTGGCCTAAGAGGGCCCAGTGGGCTATGCTTGGGCCCCTGGACAGGACTCGGTGGAGGGATGGCTGAGAGGCTTCCATGTAGCCCCAGCCATGAGAAGCAGGGTCACAGGCAGAGGGCCAGGGCAGCCTGTCACAAATGGAAGTGGGAAAGATACAGCATACACTTTGGCACCGGTGCCCCTTGGTCCCATTATCCGGCAGTAGCAGTGTGGGACGGGGACAGGAATGAAGGTGGTTTTGGGTTTAACGAATGAGTGCCGCCATCTCCTCTCCTCCCTGGCCTGTTTTTCTTTTGTTCCCCTTTCAGAGCAGGCACTGAAGTGTTTCTTTGCCAAAGTGTCAGGAAAAGTCAAATTCCTCAGGGTGGCTTGGGGGAAGGAGAGTGAGTGGCAGGCAGGAGGGCTGAGTCACCTGCCTGGGCACATGATGCAAGTTTGGATGGATTAACATTTGGGCTAATTAACATTTTTTCTAATTAACATTTCACATGGCAAAGCAGTGCCCCTGCTCTGGCCTGGGAGGAAAATGGGTCTCTCAGCTCTTCAGCTCTGTTTAAGTGGGTGGCGGGCTGGGCAGATCTGGGAGGGCGGTGGAAGGACAGTGCTGGCGGTGTGCTGGGGGGGGAGGACAGGGTCTGAGCAGAAAAGACACCCCCTGGGGGATCCACGGTGCTGGCAGAAATGACCCCACAGCCAAGCTGCATAGGGATAGTTCCTCTCTCAGGGATTTCCAGCCAGTGCGCTGCGAGAATCTTTAAAACATACCCGACTGTTTAGTCAGGGGCACTGACTCTTTTCCCTCAGATTGTCAAATAAAAAAAAATGACAACAGCCAACACAACAGTGGCTGTCTGGTGTGAATGTGCTGTCTTGAACCGTATATAGGTCAAATCATAGAGTTGCATCTTATTGGTCACGTTGCATAATAAGGTTGTGTCTGATTGGTTAATTCTTGGTACCAGAAATCCTTATATACAAGTATAGGCACCTGCTTCTTTAAAAAGTCACTTGAGAGCAAAAAGGGTGAGTAATTACTATACTATTATTTTTTATAAATCAGTGAAAATTTTATACAGGTACCTATTTTTTGGTCAGATAGGCAAACGTGCTGCAGAATTTGAGTAATTAGTTTATGTGTGCCATGCAGTGAAAAAGGTTGAAAATTGCTGCTCTAACTGTTCAAAGCAACTTCACGTTGATCCACTCAAGGCAGGGGCTGTGTCTTCATCATCTCTGTCAATGCGGCCCATGATGACCTGCTGTGTGCCAAGGACTGTACTAGGTGCTGTGACTCCTGCCCCTGTAGAACTTGCAGGCCAGGTGGGAAAACAACCCATAGTAACAACAAGCTACACGTTCCACCATGCAGGGGTAGGGGGCTGTGGGAGCATAGAGCAGACATAGAGTTTTTCCCTGGGGCCAGGCTGCAGGCTCCGTGAGGGCAGGGACCATGTCCCTCTTCTTCCCTCTGAATCCCCAGCACCAAGCACAGTGCTTTGCACATTTTAAAGGTCAATAAATATGTGTCAAATTAATAAGGAAATAAATGACAGAAGCTGAGATTTGAAATAGGAAGAGCTAGCCAGGGGAAGGAGAGTGGAAATGATGTTCCAGGCAGAGAGAACAGCATATGCAAAGCCTGGAGGCAAGAAAAGGCATACCATTGGTTTAGTGGCTCTGGAGGAGTGGAGGTGGGCATGAGGTGGGCAAGGAGAGGTGAACAGGGGCTCCTAGGAGACTAGGCTCCAGAGGCAGACAGAGCCAGGTGATGACAGGCCTGTAGCCCCCTTGGGGGCAATGAGGGTGAAGGAAGTATAAGGGATGCATGTGGGTTGCCCTGGTGTGGAGGTGAGTAGGCAAGGGGTAGCCTGAGGGTGAAGGGACCCTCAGGGGGCTGTGGCAGCATCTGAGAAGGGAGAGAATGGTGACCTGTTTGGGAAATGGGGGGTGGCCATGTTGATGGAGAGGAAGGATGGACATGGAGGTCACATGGATGCAGGGAAGAGAGGGAACAGAATCCTGGGGACTCCAGGCTTCTGGTTAGGACTATTGGACAGAGGTGGTATCCTTCCCTGAAACAGAAATGAAGGTAGCGTAAGAAGTGTGGAGCAGGTAGAGGGAGCTCTTTTGTTCAGTGAATTGAACAGAAAGGTCTCTGGCTTGGGGATCAGACTAAGATGTGCCTTTAGTGATGTCTCTTCCCTTTCCCCTCCCCCAATTTCTTCTTTGAGTAGAGCCAGATCCAACCACATCACCCCTCATCAAAAACACTCAATGAGCCCTGGCCAGTGTGGCTCAGTTGGTAGGAGTGTTGTCCTGTAACCAAAGGGTTGTGGGTTTGATTCCTGGTCAAGGTACATACCTAAGGTGGCAAGTGTGATCCCTGGCCCAGGCGTGTATAGTCCCTGGTCCGGTCATTCGAGGGGCAACCAATTGATGTTCCTATCTCTCATTAATGTATCTCTCTCCCTTCCTCTCTCTGTAAAAGCAATAAAAAAAATGTCCTCAGGTCATACATATATATTCAATGAGTCCCCAGTGCTCCTACAACGAAATCTAAAACCCTTATGGTCTCGAAGGCCCGGCATGATGTGGTCAAGCTCACTGCTCATCTCTCATCTCAGGCCCTTGCCCCTTGCCCCTTGCCCCTTGCCCCTTGCTCAGTGTCTGGCAGCTACACAGGCCTGATTCCATTTCCGCCTCACCCGAAGCTCCTTCCTGCCCCCAGGCCCTCACTAGGAGGTTCCATCTTCTAGAATGCTTTCCCCCTAAGTCCTCACCTGACCAACTCCTACTTGTTCTTTAAATCTAGGCTTAAAAGTCTCTTCATCAGGTACAGCACCACATCCTCTCCCTCCCCCACAGCCTCCAAAACTGTGGTCAGACCAGTATTTGTACAACTGCACCTACCCCGAGCCCCGCCCCCCCCAAGCTCTAGGGGGCTGTGTTACTGACCTCTAGAGGTCAGTGCCTAGCCCAGTGCCTGACACATACTTTGTCAATGAATAAATGTAATATATTTAAGATTATTTATAGCATGATGAGTGTTTAGCAACAGCTAATTTCCAACATTAGTGAAGTCAACAGAGACCAAAATAGCAGAAGCATTCACTTTAAATATAAACCTCTAAGGAGTTGACACCCAAACTTACACCTCCAGAGAGGATCTTTCCCTACTTCCCATTGTATCTTCAACTTCCCACTGGACATCTGCCTCTGGATATCTTCGCTGAAAAATGCCTCAAAATACTTTGCTGGCTTTCCTGCCTTGGCCACTGGCCTGTGTTTTGTCTCTCAGGCATTCCAGCCCAAACGTGGGCTGAGCCTGGTCTCCTCAGGCCCCAGATCCCTGCAGGGAATGCATGACCTTGCACCACGGGGTCTTCCTGCCAGTCCCTTCCATGCACTCTCGCTTGGGGAGGGGAAATGTGTGGGGCAGGACCCAGAGATGTCAAGCAGCAGGGAGTGGACAAGAGCACAGTAGACCCCTTGCAGGATTAGTTAGCCCTCCACCGAGGGGCGGGGCCTGGGTGGGGCCATGAGCCCACAGCAAGGGAACAGGCAGAGGCTGCAGCTTAGGAGGCGAAGGGGCCTGGGACCTGAGGCTGAGACCAAGTGGAAATGGAAAGGCATGGGCTGAGAGTGCATCTATTCACTTCTCTATAACTTATGATCCTGGCTACATCTGAAAATGATGTGAGGTCACTTGCTAAAAAAGTGCTGGTAAAGCCCACAGGGAGATTCAAAATAGATGGTGGGGAGATCAGCCCCCAAGTAGACCGAGGGGAAGAAAACCACATCAGGGGCTGGAGTGCCATCTCCTATGGGAACAGTGCTCCTGGCTTGCCAGGCTAGGTGTGACAGTCCTGGTCTCATTGGATCCCTACAATCTCCTCATTCTACAGATGGAGAGGCAAAGCCACTTGTCCAAAGTAACTCAGCTGGCCGGTGGCCAAGAGAGGTGACCGTACTCTGAGTAGAAGGGTCAGAGGGAGCTTTCCCAGGAGTCCCTTTCTCTCCTTTATCTTGACATCCCCACCCAGCTCCTGGGTGCTCTCCCTTACCCCAGGCCCTGCTGTGCAGAAACGTCCTGCATCTTTGCCCACCCTGGAGCACCCTGCACAGCAGGACCAAATTCCTCTCCCTCAGCCTGTGGGCCTGTCAGTCCCCTGCTGCTTGGTGAGAAGCCCTGGCAGCTCTCTGCCATCTGTGGAAGAATCTACCCTCACTACTCAGCACCCTACTCAGCTCAGGCCTGGCTGGAGGGTCAGCCTCAAGTCCAGTTCCCCTTCCTTTTCCACTAGGTAGCAGCCACAGTGGAATCTGATCCCATTTTAAATCCATGATGGACTTTTCCCATCATCCCTCTCCCCTTGGAGAGGGAATATAGCGAAGTGGTCAGGTGCATGGACCGCAGGGCCTGTGCTCTGACTCCAGGGCTGCTACTTCAGCTGGGCAACCTGGGGCAAGTTCCATCACCTCTCTGCTCCTTGGCTTTCTCATCTGTCAAATGGCCTCCCTCATGAGGTTGTCATGAGGGCTAAGAGAGGAAGTCATGCCTGTCAGGGGCTCCAAGTTCTGCGTGGCTTTCTAAGTGCTGATAGTGGCACCCATTGTTATTACTCACCCCACTGTCCTGGTTTGGGACCGCCCACCACATCCACCACAGAAATCCTAGACATCCTGAGTAGACGTTCCAGCTGGACACCCCCTCCTGCTTCTGTGACCCTCACTGTGTGCAGGGGCGGTTCCAGCTATGTCTTTCCGACGGTGTGGGCATTCCTTGAGTCATAGAACGCTGCCTTTGATCATGAGGGTTCTTTTCTGTCTTTCTGAGAGTGTCTTCATCCCCAGAAAGATGGTGAATTCCCAGGGCAGGAACCCTCTCGTACCTCCCTCCCTGCGAGAGTCATGGCAGGTGCTTCGCAAACATTTGTTAGGTTTACATTTGTTATCACATGCCCACCTGCCCTGGGAAGTCACTCCGCTCACTCTTGAAGGGGGAGTATCTGGGCTAGGGGTTGAGACCTTGGACAGTCTCCTAAAGACACGGTCAAACACAGGGTCCGGCACAAATAATGCCCCATTTTTATTACAAAATCCTTTCTTACAAAATCATAAGCATGTAACTCTGTAACATAACAATATCACACTCAAGCACACCCTATGATATTTTAGGTGCAATGTTCGAATTGAAACTATAAATTGTTGCCCCCATATCATTACCCTACCAACCACACTCAAGCAGGCCTTGCTTCTGCGGGACCAGTATATGTGGCTAGGAGCCAGGTGAGACAGGGGTGGGGCGAAGGGAGCAGGCTGCTAGCCAGTCCGGAGGGTGACATGAGCTGGAGGACAGGACTCAGGCCGGCCAGGACAGACTGTCTCAGCCAAGGATGAGAGCGAGCAGGCAGGGGAGCTGGGGGCCTGGAGGCTGATCCGGGAAGGAGCTGGCACATGACCGGGAAGAAGGAAATGAGATGATTGTCTCTGATCGTTCCAATCTCTACTTGCTTCTCACACGGGGCATTGCACTCCCTCAAAGACAGTGCTCTCTGCCCCCGACCCCTCTCTATCCCTCGCCTTCTCCCTCTTTCACCTCAGCCCTAGGCCTGCCGCCTGCTAGTTGCTGGCTTTGGGGAAGCACCTGTATCCTCCAGCCCCGCCTGTGCAGGGGACTGACAGAGGGGACTGCCTCTCTGCAAGGCATTCTGGTGGGGAGTGTGGTGTAAAGCCTAGCTGGGCTGGGGAACACCCCAGGGGTCACCGACAAAGGCAGGCACCGGGCCCCACCTGAGTCCAGCTAAACCAGAATCCCCATGGCAATGGCGGTCACAAATCTGTGGCTGAAAGGAAAAAGCTTTCACAGCTATTTCAATGCAGGTGGTCCATAGACAGTGTTTGAAAACACTTAAGAAAAAAAGAAACAGGTCAAAGGAAGGTCTTACTCAAGGTTCACATCATTTCTTTTTTCCTCTTTTCCTTCCTTCTTAATTAGTAGGGAGGGTCACCAGGCTTAACTGATGAAGAGTCCCCATTAGTCTGAGAGAATTGGTGCTTGGTTGTTGTTGAGGGCGCCTGTTCCTTCGGGCCAGGGTGACAGCAGCTTCTGGCCAGGCCCTCCGAAGGTTCTGTCACCCCCAAGGATGAGTCTGTACATGTTAGCAGGGGTGGGTAGGAAATGAGCATACTGAAATGTTTGCCCCTCTTCCGTTACTTAGACCTTCTGGCCACGATTTGTTTCCACCCGATGTGTTTGCTCACCAGACTCATTCATTCATTCAGTGAGTGTGGAGTGTCTCCCTGGCACCAGGCTGGGCAAGCGACCGGACACTTGGAGACTAAAACACAAACCACACGCGGCTCAGTCCCCGCCCCCACAGGCCTGCAGAATCCCGGAGGGGCAAAGGTCGGCCTCGTGTGGGCCCCTTTGGAAAGCCTCACAGAGACTTGTCTGGGTAGACAAGGAGCATGGTGGAGCATCGGTGGCCAGCATGGCCTCTGGAGCTAGAGTGACCAGCTTCAAATCCCTGTGGGCTGTGCATCATTACACAAGTTACTCGACCTCTCTGTTCCTGGATTTCCTCCCCTGTAAAGTGAGGAAAATTCTTTTCTTTATTTTTCAGGATTGTTGTGAATATTAGATAAGTTAGTAAATGTTAACACTCAGAGCAGTGCCTGGCATGCAGGGAGTTTTTAAAAATGTATACATACACACTATTGTTATTATTTTGACAACGCATGAAACCCTGGCCACCCAGAGAGAGGGAAGACAATATGGACTGGGGGGAAATCATGCGGAAAGGCGCCGATGTGAGAAAGAGCGTGATGTGCTCGGGGGATGGTGAGTGCTTGGTGTGGCTGGGCAGCAGGCCGAGCCCAAACTAGCCAGGTTTGATGGCACTCTGAACTCACATCCCTCCCTTTGGTGAGAACTGTGGGCCCTAACTAACGGCGTCTCTCCCCCAGCTCCCACCCCAGGGAAGCACCTCTGCTCTGCGTGCCCCCACCTCCCTCCCCCACTTCACCACCCCACAGAAAGCTTGTATCCTGGACAGACCTCTTTCACACCAGCACTGCATCTGATCCAGTCCTGGGCAGGCTCCAGGTCAGCTTGCTGGTGTGCTGTTGGTGGGTAGTGGACGTTTGCCTTGGGTGACCAGACCCTTGGACTGCCCTCCTAGGTTTGGATGACTTCCAGTCCCACACACTCTGATCTCCAAGGGAGAGCCCAGCATACTCGCTTTCCCAGCCCTCTTTGCAGCCAGGGAGTTGGCTGATAACCTGGGCTCCACCAGCCAAACCCATTTGTCCAGACTGTCTCTAGAAGTGAGAACATTGGCAACGGGAATTCTCATGAAATGCATTTTGCTGTTGAGTGGGACTGTCAAGGCTGCTGGCTCTGGAGGCAGCAGGGGTACAGGGTGGAATTCCTGGGGCAGGCATAGCACCAGAGCTGGTGTGAGGAGTGGGTGCACACAGACAAGTTCCTGGCCACAGTGCAGACAACATGGCGGGCGTGTGGCAGCAGCAGGGGTGGCAGAGGCAGCATCCTCATCAGACTCTGTTGTGTGGTGTTGGAAGCTCAGCCACAAGCTGGTTCTGTGGCGACTCACCACCTGTTGGGTGACCATCTATTCTGCTTAAACATCTAGAAACAGCTTCCCTTGCTTGCAACTAAAAGCACTCTTGATACACAGCTCTGCCACTTATTGGCTGTGTGTCCTTAGGAAAATTACTCAGCTGTTCTGTGCCTCAGAGCCCTTCTTTGTAAAATGAGGTAATGACATCAGCTATCTTGTAGGATGGTTACTAAGATTCAATGAGACACTTTGCACATTCCTTAGCACACGTATTAAGCCCATGGTACATATCAGCTGTTATTTTCGCTAAATCTGAGAAATGTAAGGACACTATCTTTGTTAACTAAAAAGGCACAGAGAAATGAAGTGATTTATCCAGAGCCACCAAGTAAGCAAGGGAAAGGTCTCTCTCTGGCTTCCAAAACCCAGATTCTTTTCTCTGCCCTGTGGCTGGCTCGCCATGCCCTTGTGTGTGCGTGTGTGCATGTGTGCGTGTGTGCGTGTGTGCGTGCTCTTTACTGCATAAAAGCCACTGTATTATGTGGGCTGTCAGATACCCTATTAAAAAGCAAAGTGGAAAAAACAGTGAGCAGTCCTCCTCTGCCTGAGCTTCTACTGATTACAAAATTAAATTAAGCTTTGTGGCTTGCTGCTGCTGTTTGATGGGGAATACAATGGATTGCTCTTTGCCTCCCTGTGAGAAGTCCCAGAGAACAGGGCTGGGGGAGCTCAGCCCAAGACAGTATTTCTTCCTCTCAATGCCCGGGGGGCAGAGCCTTCCTCTTTTAGAAATGTTAAGCCCCTGAACCAGACTGCCTTTTTATTAGGTTAATAAAACACCAGGCCCATCAAGTCTCGGGCTCGTAAAGGTCACTGAGTCATGTCTGAGTGCAGGGAAGAGCTAGTAGGGCAGTGGCCTGCTCCCCAGGGCCAGGGGGAGGGAGGAAGCTCTTCCCCCAGGCCAGCACTGACTCTGGGGCCAGGACAAAAGACATGGGCAGGGCCGTGAAGGCCAGATGGGTGGGGGTCCTTATGTGTCCCTCTGGCTTCACAGGCTGCAGCTGAGCTGGGTCCCCAGGGAAGGGTTAGGACCAGGAGACAGCTAATGGGAGTCAGAGCTGTCAGGGGAGTGAGACCTGAGTCTGAGAGACAAGCAGGCAGAGGGGCAGGAGAGTTAAACTAGGACACCAGTGATCAGAGAGGTTTTGGTGTTATATAGTGTGGTGGGTATGGAGCAGGATGGTGGAGTCACTGAGTTCTAGGTTCAAATCCTGTCTCTCAATCTGCTTTTGCCCACCTTCAATCTGTTCTCCATGTTTCAATGATCTATTGTGGTGTAACAAACCATCCTAAAACTCGATAGCTTGAAACAACAAGACCCGTTTGTCTCTCAAAGGTCCGTGAGTTGCCTGGGCTCAGCTGAGTGGTTCTTCTGCTCTGGGCTTCAGTGGTCTGCAGCTTGGCCTGGCTGGCAGCTGGAAGCTGAGCTGGCACTGTTAACTGGAATGCCTCCATTTTCCATAGGCCTCTTCTCATGTAGCTTGGGGCCCTTACCAAGGTGGCTAGATTTCAATAAGAGGGCATTCCAAGTGGCAAAAACAGAAGCTGAAGATCTTTGAAGACCCACCTTGGAAATGACACTGTATCACTCATGTTCAATTCTATTGGTCAAAATAGGTCAAAGACCTGCTTTGAGGGGAGGGAAACAGACTCTGCCTATCTGTGAGAGGAACAGCACAGAACTAGTGGGTGTCTTTAGTCCACCACACCTCTCAAGGGGGACCGGGGTCTACTTAGACGGTGAACAAGATTGTACTACTGTCTTGTGCTTGCTCATTGGCTTTCCTTTGCTCTTGTGGTAAATTACGCAGGTGACCTCCAGGGATCTGACCCCTACCTACCTCCCTAGACCTCATTTTGTGCTATTTGTTGCCTTGCTTGCTGTGTCCTGGCTTCACGGCCTCCCTTCTGTTCCAACATGCCAAGTTGTTTCCACCTCTGGGCATTTGCACAGGCTGATCACTCTGCTTGAAACTAGCCACTCCTCTCCTGACTAGCTCTTTCTCATTCCTCAGGCGTCAGCCAAAGCGATACCACATGACCTCATTTTGCATTTAGTTAGAGAGCCTGTATTAATGGTGGCCCTATATGTGCTAGGCACGGATCTAGGCCCTATGAAGTACAGATCTCGTATGATTTTCTATATTAGCCTCCTTTCCCATTTTTTTGCTTTCATGAAAGCCTGTAATAATCTTGTTTTATTTATTTATTTTTGGTTCATTATCTATCTTCCCAACTGGAATTAGGACAGGTCTGTCTGGCTCACCATGGTCTCCCTCAGCACAAAACTCAACATAGAGTAAGTACTCAGCAAACATGTGTTGAATAAATGAATGCCACTCACTTAGGCTCGTGACCTTGGCCAGGTGACTTGGGGGCGCTCTCAGCCTCAGTTTCTGCATTTGAAACAAGCAGGTATCAAGAATACTTCATAGGAGTGCTGAAAAGACAAAGACAAGTCAATGCAAACAGAGCACTTGCAGTGTCCTGCAAATAGTAAGTCCTGAAAAAAATGGCCTCTGACACTGTTATGATTATTCTTATTTTATTAAAGGCTGCCTTGGCTCTGCTGGGGAAAGAATGGGCCTGTGAGATACATGAAGGTGAGGGAACCATGTTGGCTGCGTCTCAGTTGTGTGTTAAGCACCTAGCACAGTGCCTTGTGCTTGCAAGGTGCTCAGTTGATATTGGTTAACTGAGGATACTGAACGGATGCTCTGTGCCGGTTATACCTTCTGTCCTACAGCAGCATGAAGTACTTCTGGCTGATATCTAACACTGTCCCCTTCTACTGGCTAATGTCTAACATAGACTAAACTGTAGGAAAGTCCCCCAGCAGGTGGATGCCCTTCTCCCATGGAATGAATTGTCTAGTCACTGTGTGGCCTGGTCAGTACACCACTGGCCCCTCAGGAGGAGGGGCTGGTGAGGGGTTGCATGTATCTTACCTTGTTCACATTTGCCAGTAATACAGAACAATAGTCATCACTTACTCAGTGCTTACTGTGTGCCAAGCATGGCTACTGCTTTTTATATACAGTTTCATCAGGCCAATAAGCCATTGCCTGACTGAGGCTCAGAGAGGTTGAGTAACTTGTCCAAAGTCCAACAGTTGGGATCTGTTTGATTCTATGTCTAAGCTCTTTTTTAACAATAAAGATTTTATTTATTTATTTTTAGAGAGAGGGGAAGGGAAGGAGAAAGAGAGGGAGAAGAACATCAATGTGTGGTTGCCTCTCTCATGCTCCCCACTGGGGACCTGGCCCGCAACCCAGGCATGTGCCCTGACTGGGAATCGAACTGGCAACCCCCTGGTTCACAGCCCGCGCTCAATCCACTGAGCCACAACGGCCAAGGCCTATGTCCAAGCTCTTGTCCACTACACTCTACCACATTCCTAGTTCCTGTCTGGTCCTCCCTGTGGCACTCACATAAGTCTATAAACACATCTATTACCTATCCTTCATCTGTAGCCACAGGGCAGAGCTGGCTTCATGGGCATACAGCCTGTGCTGTCACACAGGACCCCGGCCTTGACAGTCCCCATGCTTGCTTTAATGCTCGGCTGTCCCACTCTCAAAGTCCTTAATAATTTGTGAACAAGGGACCCTGCCTTTTCGTTTTGCACCGGGCCCCCTAAATTAAGTGGCTGGTCCTGCCATAGGATGTTCATCTCCCCATCTCCCCCACCGGGCTGTGGAATCTGACAAAACAAGGCATGGGTTCAGTTTGTCTCTTTGATCCCCAGCACCCCCTGCACATGGCCTGGCCTCAAGTTCAGGGACAGTGGGCCAATGTAATACAGATGTAAGGGGCAATGCCTTTGGCTGAGACACTCCCCAGAGAAGCAGATGGGAAACTACTTGCTGTGTCACCCCTGACAAGTTGCTGCACCTCTCTGGGCCTTAGCTGTCAACAGGAAATAGCACCTGTTGCCCTTCCTGTTTTCCAGGGCAGTTGCGAGACAAGGCAAACACAGGACACAGCGCAGCAGGGACGCAGTGTGGTCTCCCTCGGCTTTCTGGGGCAGTGGTGGGGGTGCTGAGTATGTGGCAGGGGGTATCAGATGCCCGGTCTTCCTCCACCAGGACTGACTCTGGGTTGGAAGGGCCCAGGCCAGGTACTGCTCACCAGACTCCATACCCACCTCCCCAGGCCCACCTGGTGTGGTTGCTGGTCTTCGGAGGGGACAGCAATGTTTGCCCACCAAGAGAGAAGAAATACTAAACGTGAAAACCCACATACATTCCTCCGGACCGGCTCAGCCAGATTTGGCTTTCCTCCTTGGCTGGCATGCCAGCCTCGGGCTTGAGACCGTTTACCTTCTCCACCGGCGTGTGTAAATGTTAAGTGCTGCAGAGGGCAAACACATTCAGGAAGCCTGAGCTGCCTTTCCATTTACCTTCCCCTCCTGTGGAGGTCAGCCAGCCCAGGAGACTGGATGCAAATTTCAACCACAGGATCCGCACCAAAGAGTGGTGCCGGGGTGGCCCCAAGGCTTTGGGCGCAGTCAGAAGGAGCGGGGACAGACCCTGTCCTTTTGGAAGGGAACCCTGCCAGGGCTGAATTTGTGGGACCACTAGGTTCGGGGCATGCACCTCAATCCAGGCACCCTTTGCCAAGTTCCACAAAGCACCTACAAAAAAAGTGTCTTTCTGCTTTGGGCCCCAACAACTTCTCTTGGGCACGCGGTCCTCACACTTCACTCATGTTGTCTCAGCCAAACTTCACCAGCATCACTTAGGGTTGTCAGATATCCTTGGGCAGATGGGGAAACCGAGGCTCCCACGCCCAAGGGCTGGAGGTCAGAAGTGGCTCTTCCTCCAACGCTCTTTGTATCATATCACATGCATCAACTCGAGTGGTGGTACAGGCCGAAAAAATAGCTAGGGAGAGGGAATTGACATAAATGTGTCATGACTGACCATTTGGGCTAACCATCTCTGTACTGGGCAGTGCTTCTAGGGAATGAATGTTCTAGAATGCCCCTCAAGAGTTGGGGAAGCTGGGGAGGGTCCAAGGACACGGCGGCATATAGATGGGAAAGTGTCATGCAGACTGCCAGCACCTCACCCTCAGGAAGGCAGGTTATTCTTAAGAACAGCAAATTCCCAGCAAACACCATTTCAAAGGTCAGCGCAGAGAGGAAATTCTTTCTGCTCTGTCCATCCCCGCGTGCGCATTTCCCCCCCTCCGTTTTTGTGCTCTGTCTCTTCCATCTGCCTGACTCATCTCTGAACTATCCTGTCTGTCTTTCCTTTCCCCCAGGCCCCTTGCCATCCCTCCCGCCATGTACCCTGCCAGATGCTGTTTCCAAGGCTGCACACAGGTTCTTCCCATCCCCAGTGATTTACGGACCCGGCTCAGCCGGAGAAATGCTGAGTGGAGCCTGCACTGTTCCAGGAGGTGGTGCCTGCACGGCAAGCTTTCCCTCGGTCCCCAGGCTACTGTCTCCGGGACACATTCTGTTGTTTCCGCTTCTTCTGGTGGTTTGGGCCTCACTCTGGTACTCACAGACAGATGCCCAGGTTGTTTTAAAAAATATTTTATTGGTTATGCTATTACAATTGTCCCAATTTTTCCCCGTTTGCCCTCCTCCACCCAGCCCACCTCCCACATCCACAGTCAAGCCCCACACTTGTTGTCCATGTCCATGGGTCCTTCGTGTACATTCTTTAGCTAATCCCTTCACTTTCCATCAGTCAGTCCCCAGCTCCTCCCTCCCCTTTGACTGCTGTCAGTCTCTTCCATGTTTCCATGCCTCTGTTCTATTTTGCTCACTAGTTTATTTTATTTATTAGATTCTCCCTTATAGGTGAGATCATATGGTATTTGTCTTTCACCAACTCAGGTGCCCAGGTTTGAGCTGCCCTCTCCCCGGCTGTCCCTGCTCCGTCCCCCTGGGCCTCTGCTGTAACTTCTGGCTCTGCCTTCGTGTGCCTCTGCTTCTAGCTCAGTGCCTGTCTCTCTGTCTCTGCATGTCTCTTTCTGTACGTCTGTCTCCATCTCTGAGCTTGGTCTATGCCTCCATACGCTCATCTCTCTCTCTGTCTCTGCCCATGCCTCTTTTTAGTTCTGATCTTGTCCCCACCCCCTGGATTTAGCATACAGCATTTACATGACGTGGAAGGCTGCAAGGACAACCGCATGCACAGTCTCCAAATCAGATCACCCTCAGACAGCTCGTACCTACTCCTGGACTCTGGGCCACACTGTGCTCCCCCAACCCGTCCCCCCCCCACCTTGTCTTTCCTGTCACGCTGAGGAAGTTTCCTGAACTCCCAGTGACACCGCTGTCAGGACCCAACTTACCAGGAGAGCGTGAATAACTAAAAGCGGTAGCTGAGGCTTGTTCCGATTTAAGCTGTTTTAGTGTTGCCAGCTGTCCCGACCCATTTAATATTCATGCCATTCTTGGCTCCTTTAAAGAGAAGGGAATTTGCTACCCAATTTAAATTGTGCCTGTCAGTTTCGATTAAAGATCAGGTTGACCACAGTTTCAGGGAAATTAAATGAACATTCTCTTAAGCAATATCATAGAATTTAATGTACCAATTAATATCTATTGCTATGTGCTGTTGCCATGAGTTGCTATGAGTGTAATGCAGGGCTCACAGGGCAAGGCCGCCAGGGCCCCAAGGTCTTGGTTCTCCGGCAACGCGGCCGCACGTGATCCTGGTCTTCAACTGCCTTCTTCCTCCATGAGAAGCAGAAACTGCAGGAAATAGCTGTTGTTCTCTCCGGCTCAGGACAGATACTGCTGTCTTTTGTCCAGGTCACATTTGAGAAAACTGAGGCATGGGGCATCAGAGGCTTGCTGAAGGCTAGTTTTGATTTGTAATAGAAGTGGAGCACTGGGCAGAGGGAGGGCCAGCTTGTCGGGGCCAGGAGCTGCCAGGTGGCAGTGAGACACTGTCCACAGCCAAGGGAGATGAAGGAAAGGTAGGCAGAGCTCTTCCAGATAGGAAGGCTGGGGGGCCTCTGAGGACCTGTAGAAGCAGAGGTTGTTTACAGCTGAGGGGTGGCAAATAGGTGTCAAGGTGTGGGTGACACTGATTGATTAATGACACCTGCCTACAGGAGGCCCTGCGTTTGTGCCATGGTCCGCCAGCTGGGTCTGCGTTGGAAGTAGTGCGTGAATGTGCTCCCTGTCTGCCAGCGGAAGCTCATTTCCTCTTCTACGAGATGGGAATAATCACCCTGCTTCGAAAAGGGCAAGTGTGTGAGCCAAGCAGGCTAACCCTGGCAAACAACAGGCTCAGAAGAGGCTGTGCATCTCAGTGGTTAGAAACACAGGCTTGGGAGCTGGGTGGGCTGGGTGTGAATCCTGGCTCTGTCACTGAGTATGTGCATGTCCTTGGGCAAGGTGACCTCTCTGACTCATTTTTCCATCTGCAAAATGCAGTAATAATAATACCTTTCCTCATAGGGTTTTCATAGAGGTTAAATATGTTAATACATGTAGAATGTCTGGAACCAGACCTGGTTCCAGGAGTCATGTGAATACTTGCTGTTATTAATGATGATAAGGACCCCATGGATGAAGAGGATGGGAGTTTGCTGTTACTCGTATGTGAAATTGCTTGCATGTATAAGGCATTATTTTTCTCTTTCTATTTCATCTGATCATGTAATAGCATACATGTGTATGTGTGTGTACATATATATGTGTGTACATATGTATGTGTTATAAAGATAATAAAGTGAACACTAATGTTTCCACCCCAACCTAAGAACTACAGCATCCCCAAATCTCTGAAACTCTAGTGTGCTCCTCCCTAATTGTAATTCCTTGTTCCCTACCCAGGATAATTCTCTTTGAATTTTGTGTTTGTCACTCCATTGTTTGATTTAGAAACATAAAGTCTGGGCATTTTTATTATTGGTAAGAGAAAAAGGTATTTATTTTGCAACTTTTTGACTCAACCTTATTTTCTAAAATTCCTTTAATCTGTTTGCACAGCTGCAGTTCGTTCATTTTCAGTGCCATGAAGTATTCCACAGTGTGACAACAATTCAGATCGGGGCTTCTCAGTGTTCAAAACGCAGGTTCCTAATCGCCATGCTCGGCACCCCACAACACCCTGCCCCTCTCCCCACAAACATGCCTGATCATTCGCAACCATCAAACAACTGTGGAAGGTGGGCGTTATTTTATCTCCACTCAGCAGGTAAAGAAGCTGCAGTTTGGAGCAGTGGAATGGTTTGCCCCAGCCCACCCACTCGGAAAGTAGCAGAGCTGGGACTCAAGTCCATCTGGTGCCTTGGAGCCCATGCAGTCCACAGACAGAGCGGGGAGATGCCCTCACACCTTGAAGATGGGGGCCAGTTAAAGATGAACGTATACAGCAGGTGTGCGCATTTCTCCCCCACCAATCCCAAGCTAGCAATGGATGTGACAGGGTACTGAGGCACTGTGTGAATCCTCCCGGGATGGCCTTGAGGGCATCACCTAATTTACTATGTTGACTCCTGCCTGAGGAGTGGCTGGGAAAGTCTTTACAGTCTAAAGAAAGTGGATGCAGGAGCAGGATGCTGTTGCTGCTTCCAGGATAATCTGGGGAAGAAGATGCTCTATTCCTTCTCTGCAGGACATCTCTGGGTGAGTATGCAGTGATGGATGAGAGAGTCTCAGGCCATGTGACTCATGCTGAGACCCTTAACATTCCCTTTCTCAAATCCCTGGGGC
Organism: Macrotus californicus; assembly: GCA_007922815.1. Classification (NCBI taxonomy): domain Eukaryota; kingdom Metazoa; phylum Chordata; class Mammalia; order Chiroptera; family Phyllostomidae; genus Macrotus; species Macrotus californicus. Next base: position 764 of record VMDR010006828.1, on the reverse strand, counting down.
TGATTCCAGAGCCTCACATGGTCTTCAGATGGGAACTCAGTTTCTTTCATTTACATATGTCCATGGGAAAGGTAGTCCTGGCCAGCTATCCCAGGGTTCCATTCTGCTTGACAGTCCTATTTCTTACCATGAAGTGATAAATTGGCTCCCGTGTGGTGACTGAGCAGTGAGTGGTTCTGAAACTTCAGGGAGGATAAGAATCACTAGACTGCTTGCTAAAGTTGTAATCTCCTGGGCCCCTCTGAGGACTTATGGCTCCAGGTCCTCTGTGGTGGAGCCAAGAGTGTGCAGTTTGAATAAGCTTCGTGGGTGATTCTAACGCTGGTGGCATCAGACCACACTTGGAGAGACACTACATGTTAACCTTCTGTAGTCAGGCTAGGCTTGGATCTGCTGCATTAACAAATATACTCTGACATCTAAGGTCAATTTTTACTTGTATCACAGTCTGACATGGGTTGGGCAACAATCCATGGGACTTTCCTCCTCCTACTGACTCAGGGATCCAGGCTCCTTCTATCTTGTGATACTGATATCCGAACATGTGGCCTCCAAGGTCACAGATGAGGGGGAAAGAAAGGGCATGGATAACCACTCACCCAGAAGGTTTTATGGCCTGGCCTGGCCTGGAAGGGATATGTAGCAATTCTGCTCATAACCCATTGGCCAGACCCAGTCACATGACCTCAAGTTAACTGCAAGGGAAACTGGGAAATGTAGTCTTCCTATGTGCCAGGAAAAAGAAAATGACATGGAAATTTTTA
>VMDR010006827.1:0-43439 GCA_007922815.1 Macrotus californicus | reverse complement strand
ACCAGGGAACTTTAGAGGGAGTTGTGGAAATGTTCTATATTCTGACTGAGGTGGTAGTTACATGAAGATATATATGAAAATTATATATAACATATAAATTATATACTATATATATAAATATACATATCAAGACTTATTAAATGTGTGCGTTATGTTGTTTGTACACAAATTATATCTTGATGACCTTGACTGAAAGAAGAACTAAACACTAGAATGAAAGCTATCATATCCTTCAGTTTCCTCTGTTCCTGCTGACAAACAATCTGTAAATTTGTTCACACCCAAATTTGAAGTGCCAGGCTGTTGGGCCTTGGCCACATTAGTCTTTTCCAAATGATGTCTAGACTCTTAGGATACAAAGGATCACTTCTCTTGTAAAATATGAAAGTAAATAATAATGATAGACAAACATAAAATTTTGTGTCACTGTGATGCATCATGAGCTGGGCTGCCAGGAATGTTGTTTGCAATCCAGAGATTAACATGTTTGAAGTTTTCTAAAGATGGTGGTTTATACTAGGATTTTACGACTTTTTGATATTTATTACCCATTTCTCTAATAACTTTATCTTAATGCTTATATAGCAAGTTATGTCTCTATACAAAAACTTTCCAAGAATTTGTTTCATCAATTTTTAATATATTGAACACTATTTATTGCTATTTGATGTTCTACTTGTTTTCCAAAACTGTTTGAGATAGATAAACCCTTCAATATTTTCATAATTTATGGGGGGAAAAGGAAGCAGTAGATTGTGTACCTTCTCTAAAAGACCAACTGAAAACACAAACAAACATATATGGAACTCAGGAACTAAATCAAACATTCCCCTCCTGCCCTCAGTCCCAGGAAGGGCTCTGGCTTGTTTAATCTTGGGGATGAATACTTGTGAGAGGAGTCAAGTCATCAAAACTCTGCTTTCATGAGTCTCTTTTCATTCCTTTGGCGCCATGGTTGTAAATTCAGAGATATCAAGCAGAGTCAAGGAAACTCTGAGAAAATTGTAGCAAAGAGGGGAAGCTTGTTATAGCTTCAGTATTCAGGCAAAATAATCTAAAGTTATCTACTTTATTCCCCAAGCTCACCTCCCTCGAAATCAGCAGGATCCCTGTTTGAAGCTGGCATCCCCTGTGCATCATGCCCTGAGACACACCAAAAAGTGCTCTGGAAATTGCCTAGAGTGGAATTCAAGACATGGGGATTCTGGCCCAGCAGGCCTGTGGCAGGCCAGTGCTACCTGCTGCGGTGCAGGCTATACCAGGGTTCTCTACGTTCAGGAAGAATGGAGCTGCCTGGAAAAGGGAGGGGGCCAAGAGGCTTTGCAAAGGGGCAGGGTTTGAGTTCATCAGAAGTTGCTTGGCTGCAGGCAAGCTGGATTGAGGGAAAGATTGTGAAATGCTGGAATAGGTACTTGATTTTGCCTAAAATTCCAATTTTACTAACTGTTGCAGTGCTGCTGACCCTATATTGTCCAGGTGGAATGTGTGTGTCAGCAATGGAAACACTTCTGGCTATGTAATAGTAACAGGGTGCAACCAGGAGGACCCCAAATAGGGATTTGTAATGGGGTCCAGAACTCAGAGTGTCCAGGAAATATTAAAAAAATATGGGATGTCCTCACCCTTGCAGGTCTGAACTGGGGGATGGGACACATGGAGCAGGGCCATTGAGAGCTGTTTTGCATAGTAACAGTTTTGCAAATAACCTCAGGCATGGTCATTTAACATATCTGTAAGTTTTAACTGGTTTCATGGATATGTTAAATAGCTGTGGTGATGCTTTGAGCCAGGAGGATGGGAGTGACTTCCACCCAGGATGTAACTGGGAGGCAACTCCTCCTGGTTACAGTACCTGCGTGAGAGCTTGGAGATGATTGGCTCCACTTCATGGGGCTACACCTGCCCGGACTTACTATGGCAGCCAAAAAGGCTAGAAAAATACGGGAATGTTGGCAAATGTGACTGATTGTGGGAGGAGTCAGAAATGGGGCTGCAGGGGAAGATTGGCGCTGGGAAAAAACACCAGGCACAGCAGCCACGCTGGATAGTTGGAACTACACGGCTTTGGCGAGAGTCAGGACCACATGCTTTGGGCTGCTCCCTTTTGCCATGTGGCTTTGGAAGCAGGAGAGACCTTGCTGGGAAGAAGAGGGGTGAAAGGACTCTTGTTGGTGGGCCATGAGAAGGTGCCACATGGTTTTGGATTAACTGGAGATTGTGGCGGCAACACAGCTGATGGTGCCTGAACTGAGGGGCTGCCTGAACCACGGACTTGTACTTCTTTTCCTAAGATATGGTACCCTGGACTGGGCAGAGGGGAAGGAAGGACTGTGTGTCTGTGGGTATTCTATAGGACTTTAGTATTTTAATGAAGACATTAAGTCACTACTCTAAGTCTGTCTAACTTTTTGAATAAATAATTCCTTTCCTTTTCACCAATCTCTGGTATTGAGAGACATCTTTCCCTGGTGGCAGGCAAGGAGAACCTAGTATGGAGGGGAACCTCTGGAGCACAAGGGGAGGCCCATTTGGTAACAGTATACTGTTCACCTCCCTCCTCCCTGCCCTGGGTCTGAGTTGTAACATAATTCCTTGTGTGAAGCCTTTGAAATGATGTTAAGTTGACTTCATTCATGGTGATTTTGGAGGAAGGTAAGGTCTTTGATTTGCTCTAATTCTTACCTGAAGATACAGCCTATCCTTTTGTTAGATGTATTTTACTGATATTTATGGAACAATTTACTCTGTCTAATCAAACAAATCAAAACACTTATTTTTGCTTTCCTCAATTCAGTCAATTGTTAATAATCATGTTGTCATTTTTTTCTCCACATTTGGCACCAAAAACTTTATTCATTCTCCTTAGAAATGCTGTCACCAACTTACTATAAAAACTGTCATTATCTCTCAAAGTCATAGTGCTGACATCTGCTAAGTAAAGGTTTATTTTACACTTCAAAAGTCAATCTGCACAGCTGACTAAACTCCTTCAGAATTTTATAGCTTAATCTTGTCAAATATTTGGGAAAATAAAATTTGCTTTTAGAAAAATATTTGGTGTTCACAGAAAAATACTCTATTTATTAAAAACGTCTTTTGTGTCTTTCTCTGAAAAAGATAAAATCTTTTCTGATTAGGTTTTAGAAAAATATAAAAATTAAAAAATTGAAATCATTTCTGTGTTTTATTTCAAGTCATACTATAACAGGGTATAAACCAAGGGCCCCTGCCAAAGGAAGGATTTTGGAGTAGGGCCATTGAGAGTTATTTTGCATATCAACAGCTGGCAAGCCTCATACCTGATATGCAAAAACAGTTGTTTTGCCTATCCACAGAAGGCTAGCTAGGGAGATGGACACGACTTTAACCCATGCTGTAACTGGGAGGCAGCGCCCCTTACAACGTCTGTGTGAGAGCTGTGTGGACATGGTGCACTCCACCCCACAGGGCCACGTCTGCCCGGACCCACTATGGCAGCCCAGAAAGGCTGGAAAAATACAGGAGCGCTGGCAGTTGTAGCTGATTGTGAGAGGAGTTGGAAATGGGGTTGCAGAGGAAGATTCACGCTTTAATTTAAACCCAGGTATGGCAGCCACGAAGGTTCTAACCACACAGGTTTGGGGCTCCCTTTACCACACAGTTTAGAAAGCAGGATGTAGCAGCAATGCAGAGCTCTCTCTCAGCAGTTTGGAAGAGTGCAGGAGAGACGCTGCAGGAAGGAAAGGGATGAAAGGACTCTTACTGGTGGGCCATGAGAAGGTGCTGTGTGGTTTTGGATTAAGAACTGGAGATCGAGTGACACCGCTGATGGTGCTGGGAACCTCAGAAGGCCTGCCAGCCGAGCACTGGTTGCTGGGAAGAACCGGGAGTCTAGCCAAGCTCTGGACTTCTATTTTTTGCTGAGATACAGTACCCCTGACAGGCCTGACTGGGCAAAGGGGGAAAGGAAGGGCTGTGTGTGTTTGAAGGGACTTTGAGATTTTTAACAGTGACATTCCACCATTACTCTAAACCTGTATAACTTTTGAATAAATAGTTCCTTTCCTTTTTAAAAAAACTCTCTCACTGAGAGCCATAATTCCTAAGGGCGATGGGGCAAAGGACCATTGTACAGAAAGACACCCGCCACGGGTCCATTCAGTAACAACACAACAACTTCTTTCTTCTAACACCCCTGAAGGCTGAATAGGTCATATAAGTTCCAGGTAAATTATCAGAAAGGAAACCCAGAAACATGGCTGGCCTTGAGAATGAGGGGAGGGCCTGTTGTTGCCTTCCCCTGTCTCTTGGATGCCCCTCCAGCCTCTCTCCATAGCCCTTGCATGACAATTTGGATTAGAACTATGACCTTCTCTGACTCCTATCATTCTAGGGAGCAAATCTCTGCTTGCCCTCTAATGCCTCTAGAAACAAGTCAGAGAATTAATACCTAATAGAATATCTCCTCTATATTGGGCTAAAATCTTCCCATGGGCTATTTAGTTTAACCTGTATAATAGTCCTACAAGGTAAGTACTATCTCCAGATCTCAAGCAATGCTTATGATTTGACTCTCAATCTTTGCTACTTCTTTCCCATGCTTGATCCTTTTCCTAATATACCTTTTGTTGTCGTTGTATGGCATCCTATGACTCCAACCTTCAAACTCTTCTCTAATGAGAGTGCATGTCTCTCCAGCTGCACAAATCTGTGAACTTGTAAGTTCCTAACTGCAGCTTTGAGCTTGTAGGAGGATTTCCAGACTGACTGTGTTGTGGGGCTGCTACATTCTTTCTCATGCGGATCTGCCCTCAAATACAAACTGTGGTGTGTATGAGCACAGAGTTTACAAGAATTTCCAAACGTGAGTTCCTGTGTAAAACTTAAGCAATTTGCTACTTCTTCTGACAGTAGCCACAAAGTCTGCTCTCTCGCTTTCCATACCCCAGGTTTTGCACTCAGCAGGTGGGGTGATAGAAGGAGCCGTGTTCAAGAAGTCAGGAGATCTGGTCTCTGGTACTTGTTCTGCCAGTAATTAGCTGTTTCACATTGGGAAAAAAATCACTCGAAACCTCCCAACTGCATCCTCTCTTTGGTATAAAATAAGAAAGATTTTTGGTACCTGCCTCATTGGTTACTATAAAAACCAAATGAGTCGCCCAATATTCAATAAAAAGTGATAAAAGGGAGAGCTGAGGTAGGAGAAGTGGGTATCTGGTAGACTTATAAAATATAGCTTTTTTGGAAAAAAATAAGTCCTGAGCTAGGAGTTTGAAAACTATAAAGGACTTCTAATAATGTTCAAACTCATTCTTGTTTACCTTGGATAGAACCCTGCAAAACTTTCTGATGTCCCACCTCTTAATCACTGTTCGCCAGTCAAGGTTCTGGGTTGCAAGCAACTGGAATTAGTTTTTAAAATCTGAGACAGACAGGGAGACCTTTTTGGAAGATGCTATCAGGCTCACAGTATCCCTGAGTGGTTTGGGAATTGAAAACAGAAGGAGTTTGAAGGCCAGATGAAAGGAATGGTCTAAAAGGACAGGGCTCCTGATGGTGCTCCACCACTGCTTGATGGCACGAGTGCCACTGCCAAAAATGAGTTCTCACTCTTCCTCCAGACACAGAGACCCAGACAATCCTGGGTGAGTGATTGGACACACACAGGGCCCATGTGTAGCCTTGAATGCCCAAAGGCAGGAGAAGGAGGACCTCCCTCCTTCATCCTCCACAATAGGAGACTATAGCTCTGGATACAGCAGATGCCATACACAGTGGGAGAGGCCACCGAACAGAGAGAGGGGTTAGATGGTAGGTAGTGAAACCAAAACAAAACCCTCCTACATGACCTTCTGCATGACCTGGCTTTGCTCATTAGCCTTGTGTGGCACCACCAACACCCTTACCCCTTCTTCATTACACTTCCAATTAAATAATCATAGGCATTACTGTGTAAATATCTGCTTCATCCACTAGATTACAAGCTTCATGAGTACAAGTTCTTTATCTATCTTGTTAACACACATATCCTAGTTATCCTCAGAAAATATTTATTGAATGAATGAATGACTTAATAGACAAGCATGTGGGGCCATGATTACCGTCAACCTGAGACCCCCAAGCATTTTTATTTCTCCCCTGAATGTTAGCAGGCATGACTATCTTCCTTCTTATGGTGCTGTGAGATCCTAGAGGACATGGCCACATATTTATCCTTCTTTGTACAATTTTTTGCATAATTCTAGGAACATTGAATAAATGAGTCAATGGATGGATGCATGGATGAAGTAGATAAAGTTGTAGTGAAAAAGCTCTTTCTATTGTGCTCCTATGAGCTCCTCTGATATGTCTTAGATTCAATTCAAGGTGGAGGAAAGAATGAACACAAGCATATTTATCAACTAATCTAAATGGGCTATATTTTTGTTAGGTCTACAGCAGGGGTGTCAAACTCATTTTCACTGGGGGCCACATCAGCCTCGTGGTTGCCTTCAAAAGGCCATATATCATTTTAGGACTGTATAAATGTAACTACTCCTTAACAGTTAAGCGAGAGTTCAGCACTGCTGCCTGGCAGAACAAGGTGCCGGGCTGGATAAAACAAAGTGGAGGGTCAGATTTGGCCCACGGGTCTTGTGTTTGCCACCTGTGGTATACAGGGATTAAAACGAATTTAAAAACTTTATTTTCCCCTCTCAAAGAGCTGACCACATAGTTAGAAAGACAGGTCAATAACACCTGAGGAATTAAACAATAAAAGTTAAAGACAGCAGTGCAAAACAGTGGTAATAGAATATTGACAAGAAGTCTATTAATTCTGAAAAGAGTGAGGTTTTGGCTTTTAGAATGGCCCCTCTTTCTACCCTAACATTTATCCTGATACACAAACTCCTCCCAAAAGAGCTGCACCTTTTAAAAAATACTTCTCTCCACTAACCTTCTTCCATCCCCTCTGTCCTCCCATCTTCCTAAGTACATCTTGAGTTGTGCATCCTGAAAGCATTACCCCTCTGTGCTTTTTCAGGACATAAGTCTGTGTTTTTTCCAAGAAACCCCAAATGTGAACCCTTGTCACCTGAGAGACCCTGTAGATGCTCTTCTGTATAGGATAAGCCAAAGGGAGGTGTAGGCATAAATGGTAGCCAATTAGGAGGATCCATTATTGGCTTGGCTAGACAACAGATTTATAACAAATTGTAGAGGTGGCCATTTTTCATCTAGTTTTGTTAACTTGAAATGGGTATATCATTAAGAATCTGATGCTATGCACATTGAACACTCAGCTTAGGGATGTTGGTTAAGGATTTAGGTCAAGTCCAAAGACAGATGGACCAATTTGAATTCTGGCCCTGCCACTTTCTGGGTATGTGTCTTTAACCTCTAAACCTGAGCTTTCTTACCTGTAAAACAGGTACCATAAAAGGATCTACCTTATAAGCTCATTGTGAATGTTGAAAAAGAGCAGGCACATGAAGGCTTAGCACAATACCTGGCACAGAGGCAATCCTCAGTAAATTTTGTCATATTATGGTGACCAAAATCTCTTTGACTGGCTTTGTTTGTGTATGTGTGTGTGAACATATTTTCCCCAGTTTTTTCATGTCCCTCTACTCCTTCCAACTGTACATTTCATAGAGAAAAGGTATGATTGGATGGAGGAGTGTTTTAAAGTTTTCCTTTGTTTTGAAGCCTTCATGGGAATAAGCAATGTAAATCTTTCACTGTCAAATGTGTCACAGTGCCCTCTGACTGAGGATCACGAGGTTAGCCCAACTTGCTAGTGGAATGTGTGTGTTGTTAGGAGTAATCATGGAGCAGGAAACACGTCATGAACAAGGACAAGAAGTGGAAATCTTTCATTGGGCATCCTGGAGTAGAAGCAGTGTAGTATCTTCAAGACTGCTGGTGGGACATGTGAGACCCCATGACAGAGGGCAGCCACACTTGCTCTTCACCATTTCATCTTACGGGGTTCTGGTTAGTGAGAGAACTTTCTCTGTCCTTGGTGCTCTTTCCATTCAAGGTGACAGCAGTTGTCTCACAGTTTACTTCCTTGTTTCAGGAATGAGTAGCCTGAACTGTGCTCATCTCAGTAAGATTTGAAAAGAATCCCAATTGCACAGCAGACCACAGCAGGGTCTGTGTGAACATGCTACTCAGGAAAACCATTTCCACCTGGGCCAAGCAGAACTCCCAAAAATGAACACCATTGTTTTCAGGTAGTTAGATAGAGGTGGTTGCTCTCCTTTCCCTGTGCATGCTAAATTGCATGTGTACAGCACAGGGCAGAAGCACTGAGTGGCAAGGGGGAACAGAGGCCTGAGACCCTTCCTTTAAGTAGCTTCTCTTCTGACATTACTTGTGTTTCTCTGTGTCCACCCATTCTGGGCCCTTTAATCATTTTTACCATGGGTAATGAACATATGTCCTCCATTCTGATAACAGGCACCTGTCTGTGCAAGGAAGTGGACCTTATCCCCCCTCCCTCTCTGCCCATCCAGATATTTAAGCTTCAAATTTCTTTCTGCCTCTGGGTCTGAAGCCCAGTTTCGAACAAGTTGGCATGGGGTGGGTTCTAGCGGTGTGCTTTTTAATTGCATCATCCTGGGTGATGGAAATCTTTTCGTTCTTTACGCAGAAAGCACAGGTGGTCGGGGCACTTGCTCCTGAAGTGACTTTGAGCCAAGGCCCGCTCCCTCCCACGGCCACTCTGTCAGCTGTTCTAAGATCTTCTGTCATCTCAGTGCTAACTGCCCTTGAGTACCACCAGGCCTTTTAATTCAGATTTTTCCTAGGACAGCAGGAGGGGAAAAGGAATTAATGTAAAAGGGAGTTAACTTTAATTGCTAATGTAGGTAGGGGTCTCTGTTGTTGTTTAAGAGAGTCCTTCAAATGAGTAAACATGACATAAAGAAGCAGAGATTGGATGGTAAAGAATCGCAAGGCAAGGACCTTCTGGATAAGCCATAGTAGAGAGATAAATGTGTCTTTCATTTGTTCCTTGTTATATTAAATATAATCATCCCCAAACCAAGGTTTCCGAAGAATCCAGCTTGAGTCTGAAACGCAGAAGATGCCTGTGAGGCCACACTGGGGTGTAGGCCCTACTCTTGGAGACTTGGGGGCAGAAGCAAAATTCAACTTGAGAAACACAAAGATTTATGCAGACACCTGACAAGGTTTTGAATGCCATCTATGTTACTGATGGCAGATGAAATAACAAAGTATTAAAGAAAAATGCCCTGTCTTTTGGGAGATTGGAATGAAGAGTTGAAGGATCATGGTATAAACTTTAAGAGTTGGGATAGACTTTTAGTTTCAACAGGTAAGTTAACCTACCATCTTGATACCAAGAGGAAGAATTTATTTTCTTTTTTAGACAGAATTATCATTTAAACCATTTACACCATTAAAATTGTGTTTTTTTTATGTCCATAAATGTATCCTAACACAAATTTGTGGTATAAAAATCTCTTTCAGGTAATATTTAAAAATCAAAGTTGAAACAAAAACCTTTGTATGAATACGTTCATCTAGATGAATAATCCTCTTTTCTTAAATGGCAACAATCAATCTGAAACGTCGTGACCTTCCCTTCTCCCTGAACCCCCTTTCCTGGCTGTTCTGCCCCACCCCACCCTACCCTCACTCCCAGCACTCCACTGCCTGGATGAGAGGGCAAATTTCCCTCAAGTGCTCAAGGCTTCTTGCCCTCAATTCAGAGGCCACGGTAGTTTCCTCTAAGAAACTCCTCCCATTTCTGCTGTGACTCTGCTGAGGCTCGGTGGAGACCTCAGAAATGATGAGCCGTATCACTGCGGTTAAATCGTGAAGCTTTTCAGAATGATTTGAAATGGCAAAACAGGTGTGCTGAGAGCAAGATTACTCTCAGTTTACATTTAATGACGCATGTCTCTGCGTTACTAAAATGTAAATTTCAGGAGTAACGTACAGCTCCAAAGTAGCAGGAACCCCTGTGTGGCAGGTGCTTAAAACTCAGCTTAAAAACCCAAAGTGCGAAGAGTCAAGATCTTGCAGAGAACTGAGGGGGCCTAACTGGAGGTCCTCCAAGCCAGGGTCTTTCTGCTGCAAGTGAAAGTGGGAGTGCCCCCAAGCCAATCCCTAAAGGCAGTACATGTCCCATATTCAAAGGGCACCACCTAATCCAAACAATTCCTTGCACCCAGGCTATCCTCTCCCAGTCCAGTTCTCTGGTGTAGTAATGACCTATTTACATTGCAGTTGCTTAAAATTCACAAGAAATCAGCAATTCAAGCAGTTATTATTTTTCATAATTCTCTAGCATTGTTGAAAATCCACACATGGCCACACACATTGGGTACCTGCTCTGCAAAGGCACAGCTCTGAGTCATGTGACAAGTACAAATATATAAATGTAAAGCATCATTTAGAACCCCTTAGAAGTTGGAGGAGCTTGTATTTTGTGTCCAGCCCAGCATACCACTCACTGAAGACAAGTTCTTTCTGGTCATTGTATTCCCTTTCCAAACTAGGTGAGGAGACCTTAAGCATCACCACATACATGGAAACCCTGAGAACCTGTTCTTTCCTGAAAAAGTCAGCCAACAAGCTGAGAATGACAATGGATCCTGGGTTCTGTCAGTCCCTCAAAACCCCATAAAGACTCAGCAACAGGTTCCAGTACAGCCAGCCATTTAGACTATGTGGTAGGAACTCACCGCAACACCAAGATCCTATCTTGAGGACAGCTGTAACTAAGGACAATGGAGAGAAACTGGGCATGGGGGCGAAGTACAGCTGGGGTTGAGTTCTAGCTCTGCCATTCCCTACTGGGTGACTCTAGGCAAGTGGGGGAACCACTGTAAATCTCAATGTCTTCAGATGTGTAATGGGAAGAAAGGTGTCTGCACAGTAGGGCTGATTTAAAGACTAAAGTGCATTTAAAGCATTTGGCGTTATGCCTGGCACATAATGGGTTTCCAGTCACTGTTAGCCAGGATTCTGTTATTGCACCATCTGTGTCAGGACAGTAACATCTTAGACACAGTGTCATACCTCAGATTAGAGTGAGACTTTGGAGAGGGACCATGATTCATGAGTACACCAGGACAAAGGCAGGAACTGGGAGAGTCCCAGACTTAGGCCATCTTCCCAAAGTTCTGCTTCTTCAGCATAGGTATTGCCTGAGGCTTTCGAAAGTGTCACTTTTCAAATGAGGGTGGCTTTTAGCATCACCTTCTCTGGACCGAATGGAAATCCATCCACTCTCCATCTTTCTCCCCTGGACCCCACCTAGGGAAGCCCAGTGACTTTGGCTAGCTGACAGGCCAGCAGGCTCCAGGTGCTCCAATGTCCTGTAGCTAATGCAAAGCGAAAACCACTCCCAGTGTCCGTCCCTGGGTCCTTTCATCAGATAAGCCCTCTGCAGTGGGGACTTCCAACCACAGCAGCGCCCCTGGCCGCCCACACATGCCAGCCCTCTCACTTGTCCTGCAGCCTGCTTCACTGCAAATGACAAAAGCACTTCACAGAGAGATCCACGTCAGTGTCAGAGTCCTGGGGTAAGGGCAGAGCCGTGGGAATAGGCAGGAACAACAGTTCTGGGGAAGGGGAGGGGACACTTTCCTTGGAAAAGTCTCATTCCTGCCTACCTGCCGCTTTCAAACACACACTTTATTTTTTCATTTTAGAAGTTGACCTTCACTAGAAAAAAAAATGCAGTTGGATTTAGTTCTGCTTTGTTTTCAGTGATAGCCAGACCAAATTTACTGTTTATAAGGTGAATGAATAAGGAAAAAAAAACACATCTTTTTCAGACTATTCTCTCAGAGAAATCCTTAGAAACTTAGATAAAATAAAATGAAATCAAACTATATTATTTAAACTTGAAATTGTTCAATTAGAAAGTGTTTGTAAAATCTACTGTTTTAATTCCTTTCTTCTATAAAGACAACCATCCCTAGCTTTTCCTAGTCTATACATTTTCTTCCCTATCTTCTAAGTTCTTTCAAATGAAAGATTCAAGTTAAAACATCTGCCTCACCTGCCTCATGGGGTTTTCTGTGTGGATTTGTGGTAATAAAGTGACACCATTACTCCATGTTGATATGGTACTTCACAGTCTACAAAGGAAACACTTTCACTTAACCCTCACCACGACCCTGTGAACAGGTACAGTACTGTGAGCTGAGAGGACCAGCAGGCCTGTTGACGATGTAACTGTGAGGAATGACGAGTGTCCCTGTGTCTGAGTCTTTCAGGAGGAGGGTGGGAATAGTAGCTGGAATCTCCTGCCTGGGGCCCGGATGTTTGTCTCAGGCCACTTCAGGGCACCAGCAGCCTCAACATTTTGGCTTCCAAAAGCATTTGGGTGAACCGAGGAGCTGCATCGGGGTCGGGCGAAGAAGAGCTGGGACCAAGGCTCCTTTGCTCACTGCCCCAATTCCTGGCACCAGCCCTGTCTGTTTCATTGCTCCCTAGAGAGGTTGGGAATCAATCTAGCTTTATCCCTCTTACTCCAATTTGGCCTCAGAACTGCCAGCCCGTCCTGTTCACTAATTTCCACAGTGAGGACTTAGTTGTCAGGTGTGCCCATGGCAAGTGACAGAGCATAGAAACTCACTCCCCACATCAGCCTAGAAAGTCAACAGGAGTGCGGTCTCTTCTTCCTTGGAGGCTTGGCACTGTGACTCGGACTTGGACTTAGTCATTTTGCACAAGGAACCCCTCTTTCATCTCTGATGACACATCGGAGAAAGTAAATGGATTCTTCAAACGGTCACTTGAGTTTTAGATTAACTTTCCGATCTAGAATTCTACTCCCTCATGAATGCCCACTCTTTTCCCTCTGGAGTCACTCTTTGTTTTTGGTCTCAGATGTCACTTCTTCCCGGAGCTTTAGTGGTGTTCTCCACGCGCCCACAGGTCACCCTACTGCAGCAGGGCAGTCACGGATGTTTTATCTGCTCCAAGAGACTGAGCTTCGTGGAGACAAGGGCTATGATTTCTTCACCTCTCTATTCCAGACACCTGGTACACGGCTAAGGAATAGTTGCAGAATAAATCGGTAAGTTTAGTTAATTAATCAAAGCAAGCTGGCTGGTGTCAATGGTGGGGGTCATCAGTGCTCACACAGAGGTTTATACTGGTCTGAATCAAAGGGGTTAAAGTTATCCCTGACATCAAAGGTTTTCCTTCTTCATCCTGTCTATATGCTACAAAAACATCTTCCCTCAAACAACAAGCTTGAAAGACTATTTGAAAAAGGGCTTGGGAGGATACATGTGAATTTTTTGTAAATTTCTATTGAATAAAAAAGATTTAAAAAGAGCTAATTTTTGTACTGCTCATGACCCTGCTTGCTTAGGGCTCACAAGCACAGGCCTGGGCACGCTGTCTTTGCTGACTGGCTGCTGGCTCACCCTGAAAGCCAGGCCACTCGAGGTGGTGTGGCTGCTGAAGGGTACAGTGGACCCAGACTACAGGACACAGTGCAGAGGCTCGGGGCAAATGACACCACCAGCCAGGGCCACAACTAATGAGTCATGTCCTGACTCAGCACCCAGTGTCTGCTGCTGTGTGGTCCCAGCACTCACCTCCCATCCCATTCAGTTGCTTCAGACAAGTCCTACTCTGCGTGATGGACCGTTACTTGTACTCTCATGAGGCTTAGCTGAGCGACAAGGGAACCACAGCAAAGGAGCATGGCAGAAAGTTTCTTTGCAAAACATTCAGTATTACCTTTGGGTTAAGGCTTCTTAAAACCTCAGAACTTAAGTGTTCTGAGGTTAAAAGCTTCCTGTTTGCCCCAAAGTTGAAGGGTGGTGATTTAGCTGGTGTTTTCTTTACAAGGGCAATTTTACATTCAGCCATCTATAGATTCTTCCTCTGGAGAAGGCCAGTATTAGAGAAGTAGATTCTAAACCCTGACAGAGCTCATCTGGGAAATGAAATAAGAAATTACACTTAACCTGTGCCACATACCTTCTCCCCAGAAACATTCTGGATTGGGCTGGGGTGGGCAGGGGACTGGCTGAGTCAGGCAATCTGAAGTTGAATTAGGTTTCTTCTAGATCAACTGAGAAAAAATGGAGGAAAAAATAGAGTCTGGTCATAACCTATAAACATTTCCCCTTGCTTCCTCTACTTTCTCTGTCTTATTAATGAAATAGAAAAGAACTCCAAAATCAGTTACTCTAATCACAATATTATATTAAATTTACAGTTACAGCTACCACTTACTGAACACATTATATGTCAGCCATAATGTGTGTAGCCCGATGAGATGAGTACTATTGTTATTTCTACTTTATGGATGAGTAAGCTTCAGCTCAGAGATGAGATGTGTTGCCTGCTTAAGGTGACAGATACTTGGCAGAACCAGGGTCAAAACTGACATATGTCCGATGCCAAAACCCATACTGTATCTTACATGACATTTCCTCCCTTTGTTTAGAGATGTTAAAGGACTTATTCTAGGTCGCACATCACGTTAGCAGCACAGCTGTGATGAAGACACAGGTGTCTTCACCCAAGGCTCTCTCTCATTCTACTGTAACATTGTGGTATTATAAGTTGACGTAGCAACCAAACAAACATCCAGCTTCTATGTCTGAGAAACTTCCAATCTCCTATAATTGTTTAGTCTTTAATAAGAATTTTTTATTCTATAACTAAATAATATGTTTTTATAGATTTCTCTTTGTTCTATCAATAAATTTACAATCTAGCTCTGACCAGTCTGGCTCAGTCCATTGAGCATTGTCCCACAAAGTGAAAGGTCACTGAGTTGATTCCTGGTCAGGTCACATGACTGTGTTGCAGGTTCAGTCCCTGGTCAGGGCACATATGAAGGGCAACCAACTTATGCTTCTTTGTCATGTTGATATTTATCTCCCTCTCTTTCTCCTTTCCCCTCTCTCTAAAATTAAATAAATGAAATCTAAAAAAATAAAAATAAATTTACAATCTAAATCCCATTTTTTCCCATTTGGGTCACTTTTAATCATCTCGGCGTGCCTGTTACATAGTAAGGGGCGGAGCCTTAGGTATTCGCCAGGTCAGGGCAAGCCACATCACTGCATGGCGATGCCATATATGGGGGGAGGGGTCCAAGAGGGAACAATGCTGCTTTCTCATCTCTCGACTTTCAGTCACTTCCTCCACTACCCACAATCAAATTGGGCCCTTCTGGTGCTGATTCCTGGGTGGGTGGGTTTGTGTGCATTCTAGGACCCTGTGGGTCTCTCCCACGAATGCTCCTGTGAGGCTGGGAGTTAATCCCACTGCCTCAACTCCCACAGTCTTTTATAGCCAGGGGTCTTGAGGCTTTACTTCCTCATGCTGGAATGCTGGGTTGTGCAGTCTGTCTCACTCCCCAGTTGTTCCTCCTGGTTTATCCACACACAAATGTGGGGCCACCCAGTCCTCCGGCCACCACCTTGCCATGTGTCCTCTCCGCCCCAGCTGCCCATCTCCACCCCTCCTACCGATCTGGATGAATGTTTCTTTAATTCCTTGGTTGTCGGACTTCCATAAAGTTTGATTTTCTATCAGTTCTGGTTGTTTTTTGTTTTTAAATTTGTTGTTGTCTTACTTTTGGTTGTGTGAAGAGGCAAAGTGAATCTACCTGCCTCCATCTTGGCCGGAAGTCTAAATCCCATTTTTTCCAGACTGTGTATCTTAATTTCTAGTAGGATGTATATGGCCACTCTGAGGAGTTGCCCTACATATAGATTTGGGACAAGAGTGTGTGTGATTGATGACTAAGTTACACTAAGCATAATCAGAGTAGGTAGCATGAGATAAGGACTCTCAAAAACTGACATATTCAACCTCATCCACCCATTGTCCTGCCTAAGATTCTGAAATTCCAGGCATTGGCATCGTTTCCTTGGGTTAACGTATCATATCATCAATTAAAACAGATATAGACTATTGTTTATTGTCTATATATATCTTACTTTGTTGCGTTGAACCAGATGGCCCAAGGTTGAAGGAATGGAATACCAGTATAAGGAGAAGAATCCAGGAAAGAATCAAAGCAGAGGACCCAAAGCTTGGCAAAGGTCAGTCCAAATAGGATAGTGCCCAAAGGAGTGGTAACAAGTACATATTGGAAGAACAGAGTCTGGCAGGGAAAGAAATGTAATGATTCCCTTGCTAACTAAGATACTTTTAGGAAATAAACACTCACGAATAGCTGGGGCAATCAGTGGTTGACAATACCAAATACTAAATGTAGAGAAATGAAGAAAGGGAAAAGAGGCTAACATGGGAGAAAACAATTTAAAAATTAAATGAGAGTTAAGAGAGCCTGGAGAAAACCCCTACAAAGGCCCCAGGCTAGGGCTCCTTGAAAAGGCAACCTGGTGCCTACCACACATGCCCCAGAGGAATCTGGACCTCATGGCTTTCTGCATGAGAATGCCAGTGGGTCTTCAGCCACTGATCCAATGAGTCTGCAAAGGACAATGAATTCCCAGGTTTTCAGCTTCTTCCATCTTCTGCAAAGCAGGAGTACCTCTCACAGCATTCTACAACTCTCTTTCCACTGCTCGTCCTGGCATTGCCACACTGTTTAGTGTTTACCTGGAAGGGGTGGTGGGCATTTCAGAGGGAGGCAGAGGATCATGAAGAAGGGTCATGGATGTCACCATACTCCAGTGCCCACATCACCCTTCGCCTGAGATTTCCCCTGCTACACAACAACAAGCCTGCATTCCCACGAGCTCAGTCTTCATTTATTCTAACATGTGGGAGAGCACAATACAAACTAGAAATTAAGTCCCAAGAGTGCCCTGCTGCTAAATTGATTGAATAAGTGGCAAGCAGGGCAAACCAGCCAGGAGTGAATTTTGAATTTGAGATTCATGGTGATTATAACTTGATGCAAGGAGGCAGAGGAAGAGAAAGGAAGCCTAGGAGCCGAGCCTTGACCTCCCACTGCTGAGTAATCAAGCTGATCATAGACTCTTCATGTGTAGGAGGCTTGCTAGTCATGGTTTGCAGAAAATTAGATTATGGCGAAGGCAAGCCTCTTTAGCATACATTTTGCCTATTGTGCGGGCTTAGAGGGAAATTATGTAATAAGGAAAAGTACTGCTCACAGAAGTGAAGGGGAAAACTTTGTGCCCTGCACCCGCCCATCTCAAACTCCAGGAACTTCTTCTGTTTTCCTGAGTCTGTCCAGGACAAGCAGCGGGCACAAGCAACCCCTTCCTTCAGTGATCAGGGCCAGTCAGCCTTCACATGGCCACCCTGGTTGATATTGGTCCCTTGGAAACCATATAGTGCTCTCCAATAGCTCCCATTTCACTTGGTGGAAGTTTATTCAGAATCATTTTCCTGAACCTTAGTTTCACTCTCAAGCTAGAGGACATTTCTAAGGTCCAAAGGATATGTGTTTCTCTGGGAGTCACACAGCATTTGGTCACCTTCTGCAACAGCCCCCAGTAAAGCATTTGACCCCTGACCCTCAGCAGGAGGATTTCTCCGCAGAAGACAGCAAGCCCTAGCCAGCTTATTCTCCTACCTCTTAGTCCCCTGCTGACACTTCTCCACTGCCCTGCTGTACCGGCTCAGAAAACTCAGACCGATGTTAGTAGCAGCCTAACTGCAAAAGATAATTTCTCTTAAATAACAATACAAGCAATCACACATACAATGGCATCTTGAAGTTATATATTTTATTAAAGTAAATCTGTCCTGGTTTTTAAGGTAGTCCATGTTATTGAAGGTCCCTGTTCAGATAGTAGAAATTGGTGTGTTCTGAGCGGTAACAGGGGAGACAGAGTGATAAGGATTGGGTAGTTTTCTTCTTTGTTTGGGTGGACAAAAAGAAAATCAGTGGGAAAAACAAAAGAGTGTGGGACCAGTCCCAGCAAATGGCGAGGCACTACCACCTCCTCTCTCCATGAGGTCTCTGCCCAGCCCTGTGAGAGAAAAGTGGTGCCCAGGAACTTAGTGTGAATGGATGACACCCTGTCCTGATCACTCCTGAGGCTTCTCCAGGAAAGATTTCATTAGTACCACACTCTTGGGCTCTTTCTTTTTACCCCTTCACTCATTCTTCCAGAGAAAGCAGTGAGCGACAAAGGTTTGAATCTGTTTTAATGGTTTCATGGGACACTGGATTAAGAATTCATGGCACTACTCCAACTACCTCCCTAAGGTTTTCTATGTCAAGGATCATGGGATATACTTTGTATGATCTTCTTTCAACATTCATTCTTTCATGTAACCAGGGTACTATTTTGGAAAATGTTAGCTTACTTTTCTCATTTGCTTTTCTGTGTATTTCTTAAATGTGAGGCAGCTTGGGCCCAGGAAGAAGGGGAAGCATCATGGTTAGATGTGCTCCAGGCCACTGGCTTCCTACTGAGTTGAGAGCTGTGGTCTGCTGATAGGGCTGGGAAACAGGCAGGCTGGACCAAAGGACAGATGAAAGGTGTGTCGGACACTCAGCGGCAACTACAGTACCATCAGTTGCTGGCAAAAGGCCAAATTTCCAGGGTCCTGACCAAGCTAAGCAGGAATAGGCCACAGGTTCAGCAGCCATAGCAACCAAGAACGCCACTGGAACTCACGTGCTCTGCCTGCCAGAGCGGAATCGACACCACATCCCAGGCGAGGGGCTTCATTCCTTTGTCCCTCAGGCCAGCCACTGCCTGTGCTCTGTACAGCACCTCAGAGGCCAGCCAGGAGAGAGGAGAACAATCTGAAAGACTGAGCAATTCTACCAAAAAGACTAAGTTAAATTTCAAAAGAGTATCTGTATGGTTTCTGCCCAAGATTTAAACTGAACTCAAGTTTTTCTCTCTACTACCCAGTAACTGGGCCCCCAGTTCATAAGAAAGGGAAGGCCAGATATAGATTCAATAAAGATCTATATCTTCCTCACATGACCCAGTGGTGGAGTAAGAGTAATTTTGTAATCACTTTATTTCATTTCTTCATTTACTCAACAAATTATTAAACACCTGCTACATACTGAGAGTTGGGGTAGGCACTCAGAATACCAATTGAACTTGGGAGAGATGGCAGATTTTTGGTCAGGAGAGCACTGGCTGAGAGGTCTTCCGATAAGATGCATCCTGTACTGGGGAAGATGAGCCCTGCAGCTCAGATATGTACTTTCAAAAGCTGAATGCTTCTGATTTTACCTCCCTAGTAAAACTGTTTTTATTCCACTTGGAAAAACTGGCTGGAAGCTGTTTCTGCTAACAACTTTCTTTGTGGTGGGGTGGACCGAACCAACAACTGGCCCAAATATTTGTTTAGTAATGCCCATGAGTCAAAAATATCATTACAAAGCCATTCCTCAAGGTAATGGGAGAAACAGGTAAATTATGGAGATTCAATCAGCTGTGCAGGTTCTCTATGTTCTGTTATGAAATTGATGGATTCAATGCAGAGCAGAAATTACAAAATATGTCACTCTGATCATTGGTGCGAGAGAAAATACAGATCAAAAATAAACACATGAAAATAATTGATATTTTCACAAGTACTGTATAACCAAAGAGGTGCATACCAGAGCAAAGTTGAGGAACTATTTTCACCTGAATTAGCAACAAAACAAATCTATCAGGAATTTATTAAAAAGACAATTTACTCATTTACTGCTATATTATTGTTGCTACTGAAAATTGGTATAAACTTTTTTGGAAAAGCAGTATAACACAGCATAAACGGAAAAACAAAGATGGTCATAACTTGGCTTAGTAATTTCATTCCTAAGACTTTATCCTAAGAAAGTAATTCTGTAAAGCAAAATCTCTGTAAAGGCAGAGTATTCTCTATGACGTTATCAGCATTAGGGGGAAGAAGACATTCTGAATGTCCAACAATAGGACCATGTGGGCACATTACACAATGAATTAACATACAGTCACTAAGAGAAATAAGAAAAATGACAATGTGAAAAATGTGAAGTGTTGTTTTTAAAAGGCAGAGTTAAAAAAGATACTATGATTTTGCCAGTATGTAAAACATGAACATGTATAATAAACAAAAATGATAGCAATTATATAGAAATGACATAATTATGATATTTTTAATTTTTAAAACTTTTTTTTCTCCTTGTTTAATGAGAAAGTATCAACAAATGAAATCTAAGGTCTCTGTCAAACAAAGTGTGGCCATGCATCATCCCATAAAACCAAAAATAACCAGTCACATGAGTGATAGCTGCACTTTAGGGACTGAGAAATGGCTTTTAACCAAGATCTATAAGAAGTCTGTTGAGTGGTTTGAGGTGTGTCAGAATAGAAGCAGCACGTAGAGAAAGTCATTGCTTCTTCCAGGAATCACATTAGCCAGCTCCGTATCACTCAGCACATCGGCCGTGCTGCAGGCTTCCCAGAACTCGAGCATTCTGGTGGAAATACTCTACAGAAAGCGTGGAAAAGCCAAGCCCACAAAGCCAGACTGAAAGGTTTTTAATTACATCAAAAGGATTGAGTGTGGTCTGTGTTTCACATGAAACATATTTTTTCATCTATTTGCTCATTCAAATACTATTGTTGTTAGCGTCTTCAGGATACATTCTGCCTGGTTGTAGGTAATTTAATGTTGGTTTGCTACTTTATTTTATTTTTTATGATATCAGTGTGACTCTTGGTACCACAGATTGTTTCCTGGGCATTTGAAAAGGAATCTTTCAGGGTCTTTCACCTAAGCTCACTCACAGAAGTCCCCAGTCTCTGTATTGAAGGAAAAGACACAGAGCTGAAAGGGGCAGACCGCTGGGCCAGGCTTTTGTTTGTGCTCAGCACTTCTGATCCTGACTTCCTGAGAGGAAAGGCGTTGCATGCCACCCATGAAGCAAGGCAGGGTGCAGCCTACTTTTGTGTTCCCATTTCCTGAAGGAGGACTCCCTGAGTATGACTTTCCACTTGCCACGAGAAATATGGGGACCCTGATGCCACTATTTTAATAAAGAGATGGTACCAAATGTCCTCCGATAGCATTTTATAAACCCTCCCATCCAGGAAAGGAGGGTTTTCCCAGGCAGCCCCTGCTCCCCGAACACCTCGGGTGGACATGGCACGGCTGTGTCTAGGACGCATTGAGCAGCTTCCCCCCCTGCAGGTTTCTCGGCCACCTCAGGAGCATGTGTGAGCAGGGACAAGGTCATGTTGCTTACTTTGAGCACTGGCTCACTATTCAAAATGAACAGTTTTCTTTCTAAGAGCTTTTCTCTGCTCCTGTGTTACCAAACAATGGGCATGACATATAATGAAGATACCACATTTGATGTATTAATGAAAACATAAAAATTATACCCAAAATTCATGACCATTAAACTTCCACCATCTTCTATATTTTGCTTTCTGATGATCATGTGAGAATCCCAAGGAGTCAGATTTTATGTGTCCATTATTAGTCCTGGGCATGATTCTGCTCATGGAGTTACATCCTGATTTTAAGAGGGGCACTAGCAATGCAGCTGCAAATGCACATAGCAAGGGTGCAAAAGGAAAGGCTGTAACAAAGCTGCTATTCGCTGCAAAACAAGCATCACATTATCTTAGCATTTCTTGACTTCTGAAATCTGGCCAGTGTTGCTTGGAAAACCATTCTCCTTCTCAGGATAAATGTCCATTTCCTTAGCTCCAGAGTAGAGAAAATTCCAATTTAATCAATAACAAAGGAATAAAAGGGCCGGAAGTTTTTAGGGGGTGAACTGTAGGCAGGGAGAGGGCAGATTTGATAACCAGGAAGGAAACTGACATTCTGGCTCTTTCCACCCCGTGTGGCTCAGATTGGCATGTCCGCGTCTCTTGCAGAGCCCACATTCCTAAGTGAGCCCTAACGCAGCCCTCACCCAGAACATCCTATGAAACTTCATTCTTTATCAAACATTTCCTTTTCAAATTCACAGCTACTTAGCCACAGCTACCTCGGTGACTGAGGAGACCTTTACCACTTGCGCTGTTTCGTAGCAAGACCAAATAAAATGAGCAAGGATAGAGTTTCAGCCAGAATCCCTAGTGCTCCTTCATGCCATTACCTCTGCTTCATCACTAGTATCAGCTGTGTTCAAGAAGGAGTACCCCTACATTCTAAATAGGATTCTTAATCCATAAGAGAAGTGCTAACGATGACCTTTTTTAAAAAGGCTGTTTTCTGTATACTGGAATATTAAAATCACTATGAGATTATTTCTGCTCTCTCCCACCTTGTGGAGTCAGAAATTCAAAAGCGACAGTGGCTGTTGGGATGGGATTTTATTAGATAAAAATTCACTGTCAAAGTTTAAATATGACTTTTCACATGTTGCTATGCATTTATCTCTTTCTTCAAATATATAACTCCACATTTTTTCCTCTGCATCTTTGTATTATCTTCTAAAGAACTGATAAGTCTCTGACTTCTAGTTTCATTTCTAAGGTTTCTTTTCTAGTTACTACAACTCTTTAGATGTTCAACAAAGCCGAATTCACCAAATTCTGCAGGGAAACATATCCATGTTATTGTGACATAACAGAGCACAGCCTTTCCATAGTGTTGTCTATTGTTCTTACTGCACACAAAGAAGCACTTAATATTATAATTCTGAGTAAAACAGGATTTTTGAAAAACATCAGTTCTCCAGGAAAGGAGGCATAGAGAAGGGAGGAGAGGGAAACAAACTTGCAGAATTTACAGAAAATGGCAGAAACTGGAAACTCAGGCTAGACGTGGGGAACAGGGAGTAGTCCAAGATGATTACCAATCTTTTCACTAAAAGAGAAGTCTACTGTTAGTTGTGACAAGAACATTTCATGAGCTGTTCCTCAATGAAGATACAGTCACCTATGAAAGCCGCATCATTTTTTTTTAAAGCTGCATCATGATTAAAAGAATGAGGCTCAGACACTAACTCCCAGAGAGAAGAAAAGAAGCCCAGCTTCTCAAACCTTCTGATGGAATTGTTCATGAGGGAGGAGGGCAATAACATAACTGCCCATGCAGAAGATCCTTGGGGGTAAAGAGTGAAATTACCTCTTACAAACCAGAAGTTTCTTCAGAGTTTCCTGTTTTCACTTTAAAAAACCTTTGTGAACTGTGCATTTGACCTCATAATATACCCATGGTCATCTTAATACAAAAATAATGTTCTCACCCCAGCTGGTATAGCTCAGTGGGTTGAATGTGGGCCTGTGAATGAAAGGGTCACGGGTTTGGATCCCAGTCGGGGCACATGCCTGGGTTGCAGACCAGGTCCCTGGTACTGGGCACACAGAGGCAACTAAACATTGATGTTTCTCTTCCTCTCTTTCTCTTTCCATTCCCCCTCTTGCTAAAAATAAATAAATAAAATCTTTACCAAAAAATAATGTTCTCAATTGCCACTCATGCATCCTTGGCACACCGCTGGCATAAGTGTCTCAGTTGAATAAGGAGCAGGTAGAGGACACACTTTTGACCCATACAAAGCCCTCAAAATCCTTGTTAGAATGCAGATTCTGTTCATCCAGGGTGGGATCCCAGGCTCTGCTTATCTAAAATTTCCCAGGGCATTTCTTTGCTTTTTGGGTAGCTAGGCCGTACGCCAGCACATTGCACAGCGTGGTCCCTGATCAGCAGCATGAGCATCTGCTGGGAACATGCTGGAAATGCAGACTCTCAGCCCCCATGCAAACTGACTGAATCAGAAAGTAAGGTGGGGCCCAAGAATATGTGTCTTTGTTAAAAACAAGCCCACCCAGAGGTACAGAGTTAGACTAATTAACCAGGGCAGTAAGACTTAGGTCAGCCAAGAGTAGAGATTATAGCTGTTTAGGTCCTATGTTACGTAGACACCTTAAAGATTCATGCAGATAGTTCAAAACCAAGAAAAGAAATTTCCTGAATCCAATTCCAGAGCCAAAAGTCAGAGCTGAACTCATTGCAACCAGGGCAGTTGCAACACAAAAATATTGCAGACTATGGAACTAGCGGGGGTAACCAGAGTGTGGTCTGGATAGGAGATTAGAGATGGGTTTAGGAAGAAATGAAAGTCCACCAGGACAATTTCATCCACATGAGGCTTGGCCTTCAGCATTTAAGTTGGATAAGTGAGAGGACTGTGGGGACGGGTTGAGGACTGTTCCTACAGAGCCAATGTGCCATCAGATTGTAATTAACCTGAGGTACAGAACATTGATTTCTACACATTAGCAGTTGCTCTTTGGGGAAGGCTTTTTTATGTACTTTAGAGTCTTCATCAGTTTCCTTTAAAAAAATTCCCAACTTTGTTCTTTATTCTAACGAATTTTCATGAACTTGTGTTTCTAGAGGGAAAAGAGTATAGCCCAAGTCCAGATGGAAATAGCTATAGAGAGAGTATCAGAGGTCAGGTGTAGGGGAACCACAGTGCCAAAGGGGGCAGCCGAGGCCTGTGTTGGTGGACGATCAGGAAAGCCCTGAGCCAGCTGGGACCGCTGCTCCCTCCTGGCCTGAGGTGACCGCGCACAGGGTCTGTGTCCCTAGAGCTAAGCTGTGTTGCTGCAAGAAAAACCTGGATTTCTTTCAGCTGGGCCAAAGCCCAAGCCTGGAGTCCCAGAATGAACTTAGTAGTGGTGTTCACAGATGAGGTGTTTTCTGTAGAGATATGAGGTGCTGCTTGTGATTTTATCACTATGTCTCATACCAAAGAGTGACAGAGTTATTGCTCCAGCAAAGGATTGTTTTTTGTTGTATTATTTTGGTGTTTTATTTCAGAAATGTTTAGGGAAAGTCTTTAATTCACAAGCAGTCTCCATATGACAAGAGCTTTGAGTACACCCAGAGTTCCCAGCTGCCCTGAGTGCCCTCCTGCAGGTCTTACTGTGGCTCCAGCTCTTCCTCTGCCCTGTCTGCAGGTTGTCCCTCCACCTCCTCCAGAGGGTGAAAGCCAGCCCTGGGGACCAGCAGGCCTAGATAGTTTGATGCACTATCCCAGAAGCCCTGGCCTCAAGAGGGGTCGTGAAAGGGAACAGGACACAGGAAGTTGCGGGTGGTCACAGGCCCTGTGCGCTACAAGGGTCAGGGCCTTTCTTCTTGTCCTGGTCCCATTTCTCCTCTTCACCCTCTCCAAGACCCTCTGTCTTCTTCACTGACTGTCCCATTCCTCCAGTCCCACCCCAAATACTTTTGGAAAAGAAAGGTAAGCGTAAATACAATTGTTCTGAGAGAATTTGAACTTCCTAAAAGCTATATACAAATATACATAAAAACAGGTTGTATAATCACCCTCATATCTCCGATTTTTCTCTATCCAAAGAACATAAAGCTTTATGTCAAAGAGGTTAACACCGAACATCCAACAGGATATTAAGAATGAGAACGTTCAATAGTTAAACATGTATCTATCTCATTGTTAACAGGCACTAGATACTACAGTCCATAAGGAGAAAAATAGCACATATGTACACAAGTGCCCTGGAAGTTCGTTTCTCAACAGCTGTTTCTAGTTACGCTAAGTTTTTCATTCTGTACACTTGGTGACTTAGAGGTACAAGGCCTTCTGTTACAATGACGAACTTGAATTAAAGCATGAATCAGACACCCAAAGGAGAGCTGACCTGGTTTGCCAAAAAAATAAATATAATGAAGATTAAAATTGAACTACACAATTTGTTTTATTGTTGAATTTTCAAATACAACACTCATCAACCAGACTAAAATATATGTTTCCTAATAACCACAATATAATGCATAGCATTTATTGAACAATTACTAAGGGAGAGGCACTGTGCTAGTTGCTTCAGCTAGAATAATTCAATCTTCGCAAGCTGCTACATAGCAGAGGAGCTACCTGCATGTCAGTCAATTCCACCGGAATGAATAAGCCAAAACAAACTAATCCTCACTCTCGCCTCACCCCTCTGCATCATCAGAACAACTTTCTAATCAGCAGAGCCTAGGCCTGGGCCTGCTCCTCGGCTCTGCTGTGATGGGGAGAAGAGGTGTTGGGAGAGGAAGTCTCCAGGGACTCGGCTGTCTTCCTAGCAGGAAGTCAGTGCTCCTGACCTGTGTCACCCAGGCTGCACCCAATGGTAAAAAGGTCACTCCCTCAGGGAAAGGCAGAGCACTATGAGGAAGGTAAAGTGTTGAGTGCTCGGGAAAGGAACAGTGTCCGCTTCAGAAACACCAAAACACAAAGAAGTGAAACGGGTTGCCCAGGTTCACATGACCACAAAACGTTTGCCCCTGGACAAGAAGAGAGAACATCTGAATCCCAGTGCACCTTCTATTACTTGCAACTCTGAGACTACCCTGAAGTTACTGCACAGAAACCAAAAGGAACAGAAAGGAGCATCAGTGTTCTTTAGATGCCAAATCAATTAGTTTCGAATGCACCAGCCCCTTACCCACACCTCATTAAGACAGAAAATCTTTTAGACAAACCGGAACTCCAAATGACAAGCTTGTGTCAGAAAGTAATCAGTGAATAAGTAACAAAAGGTGGACTTCGAAAGGCTCACACGGGCTTCACACTCTGTCACATGGCACCTTGTGAGTGTGAGTTGCATCATGGAGCAAAAGCATTTAGCACGGTGCTTTTCTCTTAGTAATTGTCCAGTAAATGTCATGTATTGTAATGTGATTATTTGGGAACATATATTCTATTTGGATGAATGATTTTTTCTTTTAAAAATGAAGAAATTGAAATTTGACTTTTGGTAAGCAAATATTTATTAAAATTTCTCAAATAGAGCGTAGCACTCACCTTAAAAGAGTGTAATAATCGAAAGACATGAAAAAATTAACAACTTGTATTTATCAAAAAATCAACAATGAGAAAAAAAGCCAAGAGTGGGAGATGATATTTATTATACATATAAACAGCAAACCAAGGACTCACATCCAGGATCTATAAAGAACTCCTTCTACTACTTCTCTATTGCTATGAAACAATTTACCTCACCATCTGATGGCTTAAAACAACAAACGTTTGTTATCTCAGTTTCTGTGGGTCAGCACCCAAGCACAGTTCAGCTGAGTGTCTGGCTCATGTCTTTCCTGAGATTGCTGTGGAACTGTCAGCTGGGGTGAGCCAGCTCAAGGCCTGGCTATGGGAGAATCTGCTTCTAAAGTCACTCACGTGGCTGGTGCAGGCACCAGGTGCTCACTGGCTGTTGGCTGGACATGTCAGTGGGCCTCTCCACAGGGCGGCTCACAGCATGGCAGCGGGCTTCTCCCAAGCAAAGGCAGAGAGAGAGAGAGAGAGAGAGTAGAAGACCGGCAAGACAGAAAGAAGTCATTGTCTTTTTATAAACCTAATGTGAGAAATGACACCTCATAACATTTGCTGTATTCTATTACTTAGAAGTGAGTCACTAGGGTCACTCAGTTCAGTGCACACTCACACTCAAGGGCATGAATTCAGAAGGGTCACTGGAGGCAAATTTAGAAGCTGGCTATCACACTCTTGCAAACAATAAGAAATGACAAAAGAAAAATTGACAAAGAATTGAACAAGCACTTTACAAAAAAAAATCGAAATTGTCGATAAACATAGAAAAATGTGCTCATTAAAAATTTTTCTCATTAGTCATGAGAAAAATAAAAATGATAAAAAGACAGAATAATCCAAGTATTGGCAAGGATTGTGGAACAACTGGAATTCTCATGTACTTCTATATAACTGCCTTAACAACCTGATTGGCAGGACCTACTGAAACTAAACTGCACACATTCTATGACCTAGCATCTCCATTTCTAGAAAAAAGCCTAATAAAGTTGTATACATTTGTATACCAAGAGACATGTATAAGAACAATCACAGCAACTTTATTTCTCGTGAGCAAAACCCCTAAACTATCTATCAACAATAGAATGGATAAATAACCTGTGCTCTAGTCATACAACTGGCCGCAATAAAACAATGAGAAAAGGCCTACTGTATGGATCAGGAAAACACATCTTGTGCAATTTTGTTTACATAAAATTCAGAAATAATCTAAACTAATCAATGGTGAGAGGCCTTCAGAGAGCCTTGCTTTTGGTGCCTGTGAGGTAATAACTGGGGAGGGGCAAGATGGGGGAGTTCAGAGGCCAGTTAATGTCCTTTGCTCTTTACCTCGTGGTGAGGGTCCTTAACTTTGAGAAAATTCGATGTGCTATACATTTATGATGCGTGCACTCTTCCGTTTGTGTACTATGTTCTATGCAATTTTTACTTTAAAACTTTTTTTAAAAAAACTTTCTTCCTGCTATGCTATTCAGAATGGTAACAGAATAAAACTTGCTATAAGTAAATCTATTAGAAATTAAAATTCTAGGTCCATTGGTGTTATGTCCTGAGTCCTCAGTCCCTAAGGTCTTAAATATCAGGAGTTAATTTTTAATTTGATTCCTGGAAACTAAAAATTTCCTGACATTGTTGACTTCTCTGCTTCCCTTTTTTTCCCCGAAGGGAGCACTAGAAATGTCCTCAAGTTTGGACGGTACCAATAGCTGGCCTGTCCTTCCCATCCTTAATGAGTCCACATTTTGAAATGAGAAGCAGAAGGAGAAATAAAGCCTAGAAAAGGAGAAAATATGCAACATGCCCTAGGAAGGAGAACATATAAAATGGGGGTGGTGTTTGGTAGGGGACGTGGTCGGAAGAGCCTGAAGGAGCATGAAAATAGGGAGAGAGGAGGAGAGAAGGGCCCGAAAAGGAGAGAACTCAGAAAGAGGGAGAGAGTTGAGACATCCATTAGCCATATGTGAAAATTTCAAACATGCTATCCTGCTGATACCGCCATTCAGAACATGTGTCTTGATTCTTCAGGTTTGGAAAACATACTACTGACTGAGGAACTCCAAACTTTTCAATGTCAAATAATTTGCATATGATAAATGTGAATGAAGAAAATAAAACCACGGTAAAATCGTTTTTTTCTCTTCTGTGAGAAGGTAAGTGTGGGGGACAGGGATGTGGCAGTGGAGACTGGCAGAAATTTGTCTGTAGGCAGCATTTGTACGGTTTTACAGGACCCAGGATTTGGAATAGACCTTAAAATTCATATGACCTTACCCCAAAGTGAAATCTTAAACTCCTCTTTCAAACAAACAAACAAAACCCCTCCTCTTTCATAACTTCCAAGTGGAAGAATTATGGTGGAGATTCAGTGCAAGTGGCAAGCTGGATAAATCCATACAGACATGACAGGGCACGACCCCCTGAGAGTCTGTATCTGGGCCACTTCCATGCACTGCCTTGTTTCCCTAACACAACACGAGACGGATTTTTCCGTGAGATTTGAGGGCCCCTCCTCTTTAACAGCTTTGACACTGAAGCACTGTTGACGAATATGCATGCCTGGTGAATGGCTGGATGTGGCACATTTAGGTCTGTAAATAATTTGTTCTTAAGCAAAGTTAAGCTACAGCTATTGAAAAGTAAACATTCCATTGACTAACCAAAAAGACTAATGCTCTTTTAGAAAACCGACCGTAAAAAAGGCCTCACAGCAACACTATCCCCATTCCTTCCCCAATCCCAGCCCCCCTGCCCATCAGGAGTGTGCATCCCTGGCTCCCAAACCATGGTGATGCACAAAGGATGAGGAGGGGAGCTCCACTGTTATCCTTGCCTTTGCTCTCTTTTTTCAAGTTAGTGGAAAATTCTCCTGCAGAGTGGAAGCTTTCTCAGGCATCCAACATAAGGAATTACTCAAAAATCTATAACGTGAATGGCTCTCAGTGAGAAGTATCCACTTTTGTCGAAGGTTTGAAATCATTGGACTTAAATCAGAATTAATGTTTGACATTGACTAGTAGGCATTCGCGGCATAAAATTCATCTGTCTTGGGAAACTACTAAATGGTAAAATAAATACACGCAAGCTGTGCTGTATACCCCGTGTCTCATACAGTACATCCTATCCACGTCTTGGGAATCGGTCGTAGATGGTTGAAAGCAAGGTTTCCGCTTTTCTTTTTTTCTCCTAATCGACCCTATGCCGAGGGCTTGCTTTCTGCAGATGGGAACGCTGTGCGAGCACGGGGGCCGCCATTGAGCGCGAATCTCCTGGAGTAGCCGGCTGTGCTGGAGTCGCCGTGGTACAGCTGGGGAACGTCCTCTTGTGGTCGGACTTTTCTAATAGCTTCTATTTCTATCAAAAACAAAATCAAAGCTATTTTTAGTGCAAAACCAAATTCTAAACAACACCCACTGGAAGTAGCAAAGTAGCATTTTATCAGAAAATCACCTGCAGAATTTAGAAGGCAATTTAGAGTTACTAATTAGTGTGTTAAATGGATATATTCAGAAAGTGCAGAGGGGATGAGTCAACACTTACGAAAGAACCTTAATTTCAGGATTTCCTGAGTGAGTGCTCCAAATTGTAAGCCTACCTACACATTAATGCATGGGTTAGGGAAGTCAGTTCACCCAGACAGTCATTGTGTGCATAATTTTAAAAAGAATAAATACTACTTTGGAAATTGCTGTAGCTCAGTTTGCCAAAAGTAACACCCTTTCTGGGCACATAGCCACGAGATATTTGCCCTGCTTCCTTTGTGACTGTGGGACTCCGCAGCATTGTCTGCGATTTTATTAAAGGATTCATTGAGTTAGTGGGTCATCAGGCAGAACATGCCGGCTACTGGAACAGAAACACAGGCCTGAGGTTCCTTAGAAGAAAGTTACCTTTTATCTTAATGTAATGTTTACCTTTTATTTATTTTAACCTGAATCCTATCAACTCACCACCTCAACCACCACACAACCACCACTTCTTACCCATTCTTACCTGGGCCGCTGCCACAGCCCCTGGACACTTCTCCTCGCTTCCAGCCTTGCTCGATGTAGTCCATTGTCCGCACGGCAGCCAGCGTGAGCTTCGAGCACTGCTTAAACAGCTGAGGCTCTGAGGCAGCATTCTTTCCTGGAGCAGGTATCTACCCTTTTGAGGACAAACCCCCAGCCCTGCTAAGACGGGAAAGGCTTGAGATAGTCCGCTCACCACCACAGGACCTGTGGGTATCTCCATGCCATGTCTGAGGACCAGCATTAGTATCCATTGCTGACAAGTTGGACAGTCAAAGCCAGCAGTGGTGAGATATAGGCTGTGGAAGTGGGAGTTCAATGTGATAGAACATTTGGCATTTACTGTGAGGCATTTAAAAATATTTTTCCACCTGGCTGCTGTGGCTCAGTGGATTGAGCACTGACCTGCGAACCAAATGGGCGCCAGTTTGATTCCCAATCAGGGCACATGCCTGGGTTGTGGGCCAGGTCCCCATTAGAGGGCAGGCAAGAGGCAACCACACATTGATATGTCTCTCCCTCTCCTCCTCCCTCCATTCCCCTCTCTCTAAAAATAAATAAATAAAATCTTTAAAAATATATTTTTCCATTGACTTTAGGACTTGGAAGTTCTGAGAGAAGCCAGCTCACAGTGGGAAACTCTGGATTCGTGGTTATTTGGAGGTCTGTTGTTAGGCATTTCACCCTAGCAGGTCTCAGTTTCTCGGGCATGTCACTCTCTGCTAACGAGGGCTTGGCTTGACTCTGGAATTGTAGAGGCCTGTGTTGTATATTCTCCTACTGGAGCTCATCATCTTTGTCCCACCGACACTTCCTAAAACCCAGGGTCTCCTTGATCAAGATCCCAGTGGCAGGGCTGAGGGCTTCATGGCCTGGACCAGACGCAGTGCTTGCTCCTGCTCGGGGCGCTGTTCAAAGCTGGCAGCCTTCTTTGTTGTCTGGTTCACGGACCAGAGCAGTTTTCCCAGGTATGGCACATGTGGCAGCCAAAACCCAAAAAGCTCTACCAGGCACCATCATCTTTTCCTGTGTGAAAGATTCTAATACTGTAATTTGAATTTGTTTGAAAGGGTTATCCCAGCATGCCTTTACCAACAGACCCTTAAATGAACAACGAATTGTTCACCGAATCTTCAGAGGCTTTCTCTCTCATTCCCTAGAGCTCAGGTGTGTGCCCAGGCCTCCAGTGTCCTGCCACCTCTTGCTCATGCTGCCTGAGCACCCTGAAGTTGATGGTGTCATTTGTGGGGCATCAGGATGGCCAGACCTTTTGGGACTGTATAATGACCGAGGGCAGGAGGTTCACACAGCCCTGAAGAAAGCTGTAAATGAATACTGTCCTTCTCACATGAACATGAAGTGTTTCTGGCCCTTTTCCCTAACCAGAATGGAAAGAACACATGTTCAAACCAATGGCTGTGTATCTGAGGGCCTCTCCATCAGCCTTTTCAGTGCAGTCATCCCTTGGTGTCTCCTGGGAGTCAGTTCCAAGACCCCCAAGGCTACCAATGACCTCAGGTGCCCAAGTCCCTTGTCTCCAAAGGCATAAGGTGTGCATGCAATTATGCACATCCTCCCATGTACTTTAAATCATCTTCAGATACTTATAACACCTAATACAATGTAAATGCCATGTAAACCATTGTTATACTGCATTGTTTATGGAATAATGACAAGAACAAATAATTACCCGTGGTCAGTACAGATGCAACCATCATAGAACTAACTACTTAGCACATGTCAGCAACAACGTAACATTTTTTACTTTTTTATTTTTACCTTATTTCCATTTTAATCTTTGATCCTCAGTTGCTTGAATCCATGGTGCAGGACCTGTAGAATCAGAGGGCAAACTGTAATACCACAATTTCTATAACAGCTGCAATGAGGCTGCCACTTGTCCAGTCTTCAGTGCTATCAGTCACTCTGTAATGGGGGAATCTCCCCCTGGGAATGGGGAGGGGTGGGGAAGCATGGAAGACCGTGCATGTGTGTGTCACTCCAGCAACTGGAATGACACACATAACACAGAAAAAGGCGTGCGATGCTGGTGCCCAAAAACCAGGAAGATGACTTGATGGGAGAGATTATTGAGAGTCCTTTAAAAGGTGGAGCAGAGGCAAACAGTATGCTTTCCCTCCCCCATCCCCTGGCCGGTGGGTCCCCCTTCCCCTGGTGCTTTCCCTCCCCCATTCCCTGGGTGATGGAGACCCCTGTCCTAGATCACTATGTTACTATGCAACTGGAATAGTATTGTCAACAGTTGCATAAATCCATTATGTCAAGGCATTTATATCATTGCATAATAGGGTTTCACTAGAGACAGAGGTCCACTTGATGATGTAGAGAAGGCAAAGGATCTTGAAATCTTTCCTGATAGAACACAGGAAGAAAAGGAGAATGAGGAAATGGACCTCGTTAATGCCCTGAACTCAAGAGACACAAGATTTGTAGCAGGAGGACCCCCTTCATCATCATCGCCACCATAGACTACCCCTAAAATAGAGCCCGGAGAGGCAATGGCCCCTCAAAGACCCATCAGGACACCCAATTTGTCCAAGGAGCCTCTCTAGCTGAAGCAAGACCCATAGGCAGAGTTAATCAGGAAGGCCCAGCCTGCTGGCTACTTTTGGGCTCATATTCCATTCCCCACTTCAGACTTACTGAATTGGAAGAATCCCAGCCCTTATACAAGGATGATCCTCAGAGAATGGTAGATTTCATCACCTCCATTTTTGCCACTCATCATTCAACATGAGCACATGTACAGGCTCCCTTCAATATCTTGTTAACAGTAGATGAGAGATGGCTGGTTATGAATAAATAAGGCTAAACAAGAGGCCCAACATCTCCACCAAGAGAATCCCAATACTGACCCTGAACCCAGCTGGGGCAATTCCCTTGATGGAGCCTGGCTGGAACCCAAGTGTTGGGGGCTTAGTCTTCCTAGAAAATTACAGAAAGTGTATACTGGAAGTGCTTAAGAAAGGGGTGCCTAAGCAAAAGAGCCTGAATATGATACAGGCCCTTCAGCAAAAGCCAAAGGAGGATCCTTCTGAATTTTTAGAAAGGATCTCTCAGACCTATAGAAAGCACACTGCTGATGCTCAGCAGGCATCAGAGAATGTGTGGATGGTGAACATGACTTTCACTGGCAGAGTGCCCTGGGTGTCAGAAAGAAACTCCAGAGTTTCAATGGGGCATTGGGAATGAATCCCTCTCAGCTGGTAGACATAGGGAAGGTTAAAGCACGTCACAGTCATAGAGGTCATAGTCTTAGAGATAGGGTGGCAAGACCAGAGAAAGAGATGAGACCCTAAAGAGAAAAAGAGAGGCCTGCTAGGCACCAATCAATGTGCTTATTGCAAGGAGGTAGGCCATTAGAGAAAGGAGGGCCTGACATTCAAAAGGGAACGGGATGGAAACACTCATTGGGAAATGCTAAAAAGTGAGAGGAGTCTGATGATGAATTAGGATGCCCATGGCATCTCTTGGACACCTCCCAACCTATTACTATACCCCCACAGGAGCTCTAGGTACAGTTGATGGTGGAAAAGAAGCCAATTGATTTTCTTGTAGATATGAAGCTACATACTCAGTGCTGAATACAAGAGTAACCAAGTTCAGATAATAGTAACAGTAACTGGACTGGCTGGACAATTACAAAAACACATGTTCCTTCAACCCTAGAGTACCAGCTTGGAGATCAAAAGATCATATATTGTTTTCTCTACATGCCAGACTGCCTTATTCCATTGCTGGGCCAAGATTTACTTTGTAAATTGCACACCCAAATAACTTTTTCTCCTGAAAAGCAAAAACTATATACAGAGGTCCCACTGGAACATGCTTTCCAGATCATGGCACTTCTGACTTGCATGGAAGGTCCCAGAGGTGGATTCTTCCCACCTGAGATCTATGAACAGGTGGATCAAACTATTTAGCCTGATGGAACCCCAGATAAAGCAGTTAATGTCCAATCTATAAAAGTTAACTTAAAGAGGGGGGCATGGATCCCACAGAATAAAGAGTACCCCCTAAAAAAGGGGGCTTTGGAGGGGATTCAGCCAGTATTGCAGAAATTTTTTAAATCGGGACTAATCCAGTCATGCCAGTTTCCCAATAACCCAATAACTCCCATTTTGCCAGTCACAAAGCCCAGCTAGGATGAATATCAATTTGTACAGGATCTTAGAGCTATAAATGACATTGCTCAGGACATTCATCATATAATGCCCAAACCCTATACTCTGTTGACCACGGTGCCCAGAGATAGCAAATGGTTTTCAGTCCTAGACTTGAAGGATGCCTTTTTCTGCATCCAAATATATGAACAGTCTCAACTACTGTTCACCTTTGAATGGCAAGATCCAGAAACAAAAAACACTCTCCAATACTGCTGGACTTTGTTACCATAAGGATTTAAGAACTCTCTGACTATATTTGGTGGAGTATTAGCCAAGGGCTTATGGGATATTCAATTGAAATCAAGAGTTCTTCTGCAATATGTAAACGACCTATAACTAAGCAGCACCTACGCGGACTGTTTGTTCAACACCATCCTAAATCATTTGGCAAAAAGGAAATATAAGGTGCCACCTCATAAGGCCAAGATTTGCAACCAGGAGGTGGCATAGCTGGGATATCAACTGAAATAGGGCACTAGGAGCTTGATGGTGGATAGAAAATAAGCCACCATTACACTAAAAATCCCACAAAAACCAAAGGCGGCTTTGGGGGTTCTTAGGGATTACAAGGTTCTGCCACATTTGGATTCCAAACTTTGGACTCACAGCAAAACCACTGAATGATTCCTTGCAAGGACAGGACTCTGAACATTGTGAATGGGCAAGGGATTGTCAAGTAGCATTTGATATCTTTCAGGAAAAGCTGGTGTCAGTTCCCGCCCTAGAGAGGGATAGCCCAATTTATACAAGCCTTTCAAATTGCATGCTCATGAAAGGCAAAGGATCGGACTGGGTTTACTAACCCAGACTCTGGGACACATCACCAGGCCCATTGCCTAGCTCTCAAAGAATTTGGATCACATGACAAAAGGATGGCCTCCATGTCTTTGAGCAGTGGCAGCTACTTATGACATCTTACAGGAAACTGAGAAGTTCACTTTGGGAGAGCCTTTTGCAGTATTGGTGCCACACCATGTCCTAACTTTACTGGAACAAAGAAGAGAGTACTGGCTGACAGCAGGGTGCATGGGAAAATACCAGGCCATTCTGTTGGATGACCCAAATGTGACCTTGCAGACCACCACAACTTTGAATCCGGCCACTCTGCTCCCAGACATGGAGGGAAACAGTCCTCCAGCATGACTGCTTAGAAATTATTGATCCAGTTTATTCTAGCAGGATGGATATACTAGACCAACAATCGGCAGCCCCAGACTGGAGGCTGTACACAGATGGGAGCCACTTCATGGACAACAGACAATGATGAGCTGGGTACACAGTAGTCACTGTAGACAAGGTAATAGAAGCCCAAGACCCTGTTCTGGGGACCTCAGCACAGAAGGTTGAACAATAGGCCTCATGACAGCCTTAGTACTGTCCCAGGGAAAGAAAGTGAGCATCTACACAGACTCCAGGTATGCTTTCATGGTAGTCCATGCCCATGGAGCAATGTTAAAAATGCAAAGGAGATTTTACAATATCTAGAGGCAGTGAATCTACAGGACCAGGTTGCCATCATACACTGCTCAGGACATGAAAGGGATGGTTTGCAAATGAGCCAGAGGAACCAAACTGCTAATAGTGCAGCAAGATAAGCAGCCAGAGGGCTGCTGTGATTAGGGGTTTTGGTCCCCTGCTTGGACTTGTCAAAATTTAAACCTCATTATACGGAACAAGATAAGGAACAGGCCCATGAAGGGGGATTTGCTAACATTGATATCAATTCTATGTGGAAGATCAGCACCCATGGTATGATCTTACTACCCAAGCCTCTAGTTCAGCGGTGTCCAACCTGTGGCCTGTAGACTGCATGCAGCCCAAGATGGCTGTGAATGTGGCCCAACACAAAATTGTAAATTTATGCAAACATTATGAGATTTTTTGTGATTACATGTTGCAACATATTTAATGTGTGGCCCAAGATGACTCATCTTCCAGTGTGGCACAGAGATGCCAAAATGTTGGACATCCCCACTGTAGTGTATCCTATCCTCAAATACCTGAATGGATCTATTATTGCAAGGATGCTTTAATGGACCTTGTTAGGCCACTGTTGAAGGGCCTCCATTTGCAAAGGACTGTTCAGAGGGTTACCCAAGCCTGTGAGATACATGCCAAAAGCAATCCTAAGACAGAATGCACCCCAGCAAAAAAGGGAATACAACATAAAGGAGTATGCCCATTTGAGGACTGGCAAGTAGACTTTACACAAATGCTTAAAACCAGAGGGAATTTCAAATTTTTATTAGTTTATAGATACTTTTTCCAGGTGGAAAAAGTTGTGCTACTTCAGTCACCACAATTCCCACTAGAACTGAGAAGGTGACTGAAGTAGCACAGCTTCTACTTAAAGAAATAATTCCTGGGTTTGGACTTCCTCACAGTATTCAGAGTGACGATGGACCATCATTCACTTTAGAGATCTCCCAGAAGTTTGGACAGGCATGGCAAATAAGATGGAAATGACATGCATCTTGAAGATCTCAATCTATGGGAAAGACTGAGAAAATGAATCACAGAATAAAGAAGACCCTGGAAGAAATATGTCAGGAAATGCATTTGAAATGGTACCAAGAGCTTCCCTTTGCTTTGCTCCAGATAAAGGTAGCAACCAGAAGTGGACTTAAGTTAAACCCTTTTGAAATAGTTTATGGGAGATCCTTCCAAATCTCAGATCTGGGAATGTCCCCACCCCAGATTTTGAGCATGAGTGGAAAATTAAGCAATGTGTACATTTAGGGCAAACACTAACCATTCTGCACAAGTTTACTCATTGCAGATCCACCTACCCATCTGACAAGCCCTTACACTCATTCTATCCAAGGGACCGAGTCTTACTAAAGACTTGGAAGACTCAAGGCCTGGAACAGCAGTTAGCTGAGCAATAGACTGGTCCCTATGGCATCCTACTGATAATACATTCTTCTCTGAAGCTTACAGGAATTAAGCCTTGGATCCACCACACATGAATAAAATGGGAACTGTCTGACGAGAATTTGAACTCTGATGCTGAAAAAGATGCTAGACCTGTACTATGGAAGGAAATTTGAATTAGTATTTCAGAAGAGTGGGCCCCAATGCAAAGTGACAATATTCCTTTACTTTATGTGTTCACAGTTTTAGGGATTTTTAGCTGCCATATACTGGTCCATTCCATTGCTAAAAAGGACAAAGATTGAAAGTGAATTGTGGTTATTATGAAGTGAGCAAGAAGGTCTATGAATGTTGTAGAAAGTGTAGAAAATTGTAAGGCATATAGAAAGTTTAAAAAAAAACAAAGGTTTGTGAAGGTTGTAGAGGCCATAGATGGGTGTGATTCTTTTTTGAAAGTAAAGAAATCTCAGTGATTGGGTTGAGTTATACTTTGCTCTAGCTTTTGTTTTGTTTTGTTTTTTGTTTTGTAATCTTTTTGGAACTTGGGAAACTTAACTCTTTTGTTTATACTGAGAATCCTCTGTCTATGTTTTTTGAGGCTTCATGCCATTTGGAGCTAAGGAAGGTTGTCCAGTGCTACTTAGAGCTGGCTGGGGTGAGAGAGCATGTCTCTGCTATGAGACTGGTTGGTGAGAGGTCATGTCTTTACCAGGTGACCAATGGATGTTCTGGTAGGTGAGAGAGTGCCTCTGCCACTGGAGCCTTGTGCCATTGGTGCCAGGTAGAATTCAGCTGGGATGAGAACATATCTTTGTTGTTTGGGATTTTGTTCCATTTGGGACTTAGGGAAGGTTATCTAGTGCTGGTTAGAGCCAGCTGAGGTGAGAGAATGTCTCTCCCATTGGGGCTTCACGTTATTTGGGAACTTAGAAAGGCCATCTGTGTGCCTGATTAGTAGTATCGGTTGGTGGGAGACAAGATTCGAAGGCTAACTTTAGTTCCTTCTTATTTTTTATTTTTGTAATTCTATTTTTGCTTTTGGGTTTTTTGTTTGTTTGTTTGTTTTGAAAAGAAATTGAGTTCCAAGTGCTAAAGTTTTCCATAAGGTCAGGAAGTAAAGTAATGAAAAGTGTAGGCATGGAAATGCAATTTTGATGGGTGCTGGAAGGACAAGAACTTCTGCTTTTGCTTTGCATTTTTTTTCTGCCCGATCCCTCTAGAATTTGACATTCTTAATGAGTAAGGATATAAAATTTCCTTTGCCTGAAACCTATAAAACTGGTTTCAAATTGTGGTTTTAATAACCAAGACTTTGACTGAAATGTCATGCCTGGCATGAAGGGCTCTGGTTGTTACCAGAAAGCCTTGAGAAACTAAGATTGACTTTGGAAGCTAACAAAAGCCCACTGAAGAAATGGCCTGGTACCTTGTTTGGTCATGTGGCCCATAGCAGTCTTTACAGGAAAGGAATGAAGGTTACTTTCCTGAAAGATGGCAGGGAGGAACCTTAAGACACAATTAGGACCACAGGGACTTGAGGAACACAGGTACTGCAGGCAAAGCTGTATGGCAGTTGTGAGGCTTGGCTTCCATGCCTTGAATGGCTATCTAAGGGTCAATCTGAAGGTTCCTTGTGGAAGTTCCAGCAAAGCAGTCTTTAAAAAACCTATGTGTTCTGTGCTGCTTTTGTTGTTTTTATGCAAATGATGAGGCAGTCTCTTTGAGGCCGATGAGGGTGATCGTAGGGAGAGGAATCAGGTTTTAAGGAAATTTACAATGCTCAGTTGTGAACATTGGACTTCAGTGCAGCTAACTGTCTCCAAAGTTTGTTTTCACTTGAGAGTTGAACTGGTTTAACTTCATAATATCAAATGGTCACTGCTTAATATCATTTCAGCAAAGGACTTGCAACTGAACATCTTCTCAAAAGATAGTCTTGCGGACTCAGAAACGGTGTGGTCCCTAGTTAAAAGGCCTACCTGCATGACCGCCTCCTGGGACTCAATGGTTTGGCTGGACTAAACAGTTGAGTTGGTGAAGTATGGGGCAGCCTATCAGCTTCTCTTTAAAACTGCTTTCTTTTCTGCCTTACTAGTTTGGACAGAAAGGGTCCAGAAATGTTGAAAGGGAGAGTCTCAGGATATAACCCTAAGCCTAATTTGAGTTGAGTATAGTAGGTAGTAAGGCTTCAGACAGGTGTGATGCAACTTGCATACTTTCAAGGAAGCCATTTTTTTTCTTAATCAGTGTCACTGCAGAATTTGTCCCTACCTTTTATCATTTAGTTGTTGTAGTTTTGATTGTGCCTTCTAACCCTCTTGCCAGATTTGTTACCTCCAGGACACAACAAGGATGCCAACTTGTCGAGTAATACCATCCTTCGGACATCACGCATGCCACTTTCCAGAGACAACCACTGACCTGGACTTTGCAAGGCCCTTCACCCTCATGTGAAGGCTTCCCTCCATTCCAGACCACTTTGTTAGTAGCCTCTGGACCAGGGTATTGGTAGGACTACAGGCCTTAGTCAGCAGGAAGTGTTTACAGAAGAACAAGACCTTTGTCCATCTTCCCCTGTAAGATTAAAAGTGTCCATAAGTGTTGAGGGGAGAATTGTGACAGGGAGATCTCCCCCCCTCAGAAATGGGGAGAGTTGAAGGGCCAAAGACAGTGCATAGGTGCATCATCCTGGCAACTGGGACAATGTGCTCATGATTCAAAAAGACGCACAACACTGGTACCAAAAACCAGAAAGGTGACTGGATGGGAAAGATTTACCCTCCCATCCACTTTCACCATGTGGGGTGTTATGGGGTGTCTTTAAAAAACAGAGTGTGCATTAATGACATGCTCTTGCTCCCCCACCCCCTTCCTGGTGGGTCTGTGGCTGGAGGCTGAGTTTCCTGAGCTGAAGGCCTAGCTAGAGGGATTCCAAATGCCTCCTGCCATAGTGCTCCAGGACCTGCCTGTCTGGGAGTGCAGCATACTTTGGGTAGGAAGATGCAGGGGGAAGTTTGGGAGGAGGCAGAAGAGAAGCTAGGGTGGTAGACTCAGAGAGGCATAGGGTGACAACTCCCATGCCCCTCCCCAGATGGGAAGCTGTGGCAGCTGCTGCCCACCCATGGCCCGCACCGGAACAAGTCCCATGTTCCTTCCCAGGTGGGAAGCCAATCCTGGCCACTGCTTGCCTGTAGCGCACACCAGTACAGGCCAGTTGGCTATGGTCCCAATGCAGCCAGGGAGAGTCAGGCTCCGCACCCCTCCCTGAGTGCTTCAGGCCTGAGCTGGAGATCTGTAGGTACTACAAGCAAGGTTGGTAAGGAGGGGTGGTAGGGTGGGGAGAGAAGATTAGGGCTGGCAGGTCCCAGGAGGCAGCTGAACTATAAGCCCCCTGTCTCTCCCCCAACATGCAAAGCCACAGGAAACCACTGAGGTAACCACCCACCAGCAGTTTGATCACTTCTCTGGAGGCAGGGGCAGGATGGGCATCAAATACTCTAATTTACATATGCATAAATATATATATAAACAAAAATTACATTTCCTTTCCACCAGACTCTATCTCAAGTTTTCGCCTATGGGTGTTAGGCAGTGGAACCGGACTGGTTGCTTGGTTATAATTCTCCAGGACCTATCTGGTTGCAGCAGGGAGAAGACTGATGAATTAAATTTATATATGATAGGGACCATCAACCTACATCTTTTAGGTTGCTAATCTCTACTATCCACCCATAGTATCAGACTATTCCATTCAGCCTTCCTCATTATAAAAAATTTTACTCTCCAGAACAGGAATAGAATATTAGGTTACTCCAACTGCAAGTATATCAATTCCAACTATGCACCAGGAACTGGGAAGTGACATGAGGCAGGTCCATGGACCCAGGAGACCCACTGTGAGCTTGCCCTTAGCCAGGACTTCGTTTCATTATTACCTCGTTCCTTCAGGCCTCCACTCTGATGGGGGTTACAATGATAGTTTGAGTCTCTGGGTATCAATGTGAACTTAGATCCAGTTCTCAAATTTTCTGTTTTTTCCTCTTCCTACAGTGAATGGTCAACTTAATAAATGGTGACAAGTATCTTTGTAGGAAAATGAGAGAACTGTCACAGAATATACTTGTGGTATTACAGGATCCTACAGGACCTGGCTACCTCTCAGGTCAAAGAGCACTAGATCTAAAAATTGGTCCAGGTGTGGGGATTGAAAATTAAATAGTGATTTTTGTATTGAGGTAACTGCTTTCAAACTCTTCTCCATTCTTTCTTTTTTCTTCTTCTGAAATTATAGGTATTAAACTGCACCTTGGTTGCTGTTGCCTAGGGCAATGGTCAGAAAACTAGAGCCAAATTCACTTCAAGTCTACTACCTGTTTTTGTACATAAAGTGATATTGGAACATAGTCATGTTTAGGCTTTTAATTTCTCCATACCACCCGTTAGGAAAGCTCAGACATTTCTGTTTTGCTTAGAGTTGGCCACTGTTTCATCCAGGCTTTTAAAAAACACACCAACTTGTGTTTGTCTCATCTCTGGGTCTTTGCCAGGGTGATAAATTTTATCTCCTGAGAAAATGTCCCAAATCAGTGAATTCTTGCTTATCCAGCTTTACAGTATAGCATCTTTGACTTAGAATCCTCAAAATCTAACCCCACACTGCTTCCCTATTCCTCATCAGCAGTGGGAGTTATTTTCTTGATTCTTCACACATACAGGGTATAATCTTTTTCTTATATTATCAAATGTTATCCTGACCACAGCTGGATTATCCTAGGATTTAACTCCAATCATTTCTCTGGCTGCAGGAATGAAGATGGGGACAGCTCCAAAGGGGGCACTTAACTCCTGAGAAGGAGGATTGTGCAGTG
Source organism: Macrotus californicus (assembly GCA_007922815.1). NCBI lineage: Eukaryota > Metazoa > Chordata > Mammalia > Chiroptera > Phyllostomidae > Macrotus > Macrotus californicus. Next base: position 838 of record VMDR010006827.1, on the reverse strand, counting down.
GTTCAGACTGATGTAAGTATTAGCCTTTGCTAGGGACAGGTGGGCCCCTCTGCATGCCCAGAAGGTGAGGGGGGCGGGTCTTGTAGAGTTAACATCATCATGGACATCCATCCAACTTCCACTGCCTGAAGGAGTGTTTGAATATTTCTAAAGCTCTTCCACTCTCACCATTAGGTCTAAGCTTGCCTTTAGATTATGTCTGCTCTTCAACCACAAGTGATAAGGATCTCTTTATAGGCTACCACCATTATCATGACAGGCTCTATGGTTATACTTTGCCATTGAACACATGTTTACAGCTATGAGTCTCTCATTATCCATAGCAGGGAGACAATACACCTAGTGTTGAACAGCCTATCAGGTTGTCTTTTAGGCATTGTTTTCCTTGTATTTTTAAATACTAGCAATATATCACAAGATTTCATACCCACCACAGTATTTAACTCCACAGAGACATTTTCAAGGGTCATCGCCAGTGAAATATTTAACAATTGGACTGTGTCTTGTGTCAAGGACCAAATGTGCTCTCTATCTGACGAGAAGTAGATGAGCTAATTCTTTGCCCCTGTCATAATGTCTGTTTCTTCAGACCACTCTTGGTACTACTTATGTTAATCCAGACCCTCTGAGAAGCAGACATGAAGATAGTTCAATATGCAAAAATTTTATTAAGGAAGAGCCTATAAGAACAGGCTACAAGTAATGCCAGACTATGAGGCAAGTAGAAATCCAAGTAAAGAAGAGAGAGAACATTGAGTGGACTCTCCTAGTATTTCACATAATCTAAGAAAGCTTTGACAAAGATGGCAAGGATTCCTTGAGTTTAAATTGACCAAAA
>VMDR010006826.1:0-43460 GCA_007922815.1 Macrotus californicus | reverse complement strand
TCCTCCTTGGGTCCAACTTCTTTGGGACTCTCTGAGCTTCCTGGACTCCCTGGAAGTCTATTTCCTTTGCCAAATTAGGGAAGTTCTCCTTCATTATTTGTTCAAATAAGTTTTCAATTCCTTTCTGTTCCTCTTCTCCTTCTGGCACCCCTATGATTCAGATATTGGAACGTTTAAAGACATCCTGGAGGTTCCTAAACTTCTCCTCATTTTTTTGAATTCTTGTTTCTTCCTTGTGTTGTGCTTTAATGTTTCTTTCTTTCTTCTGGTCCACACCATTGATTTGAGTCCCGTTTTTCTTCCCATCACTGTTGGTTCCCTGTACATTTTTTTTCATTTCCCTTATCATATCCTTTATTTGTTCATCTAATTTGCGACCAAATTCAACCAAGTCTGTGAGCATCCTGATTACCAATGTTTTGAACTGTGCATCTGATAGGTTGGCCATCTCTTCGTCACTTAGTTGTATTTTTTTCTGGAGCTTTGATCTGTTCTTTCATTTGGGCCATTTTTGTTGTCTTGGCGCACCTGTTACGTAGTAAGGGGCAGAGCCTTTGGTGTTCACCAGGGCGGGGCGGCCACACTGCTGTGTTGTGATGCTGTAGGTGGGGGAGGGATCTGAGAAGGAACAATGGCGCTTGCTCCACTCTCTGCTGGTTTTCAGTCACTTTCCCTGCTACCCACAGTCAAATTGGGCCCTTCCAGTGCTGGTTCCGGTGCTGATTCCCGGTGGGAGGGCTTATGTATGCTCTAGGACCCTGTGGGTCTCTCCAACGAGCTCTCCTGCGAGGCTGGGAGTTTCTCCCGCTGCCGCCGTCTCCACCCCCACAGGAGTTTTCAATCAGAGGCTTTGAGGCTTTATTTCCCCGAGCTAGAACTCTGGGTTGCGGGGTCTGTCTCGCTCCCTAGTTGTTCCTCCCGGTTTATCCTCACGAGGGAGTGGGACACCTGGTCCGCAGCTGCCACTTCTCCTGGCCAGCCTCGCCTTTCCCGGATCCACCAGCCACCGCCTCGTCACGCGAGTCCCCTTCGTCCCTCCTACCGGTCTGGATGTATGTTTCTTAATTTCTTGGTTGTCGGACTTCCATATGGTTCGATTTTCTGTCAGTTCTGGTTGTTTTTTCTTTTAAAATGTGTTGTTGTCCTTCTTTTGGTTGTGCGAGGAGGCACAGTGTGTCTACCTATGCCTCCATCTTGGCCAGAAGTCTATTTTTTTAATAAAGAGAAAAGGTCATGTCCTTTAACATGACTGGCCAAAGAGGAACGTTAAACACAGATATCTGACCGCATCTTCGCGGCTTATACTGCTCTGCGCTGTACTGAAGTATTGTAGCAGTCAGTCGCTGGATATTCAGCTAAGTTATTTCATAAGGCTCTTGCCATGGCCAAAAAACCTAAATTGACCATTTTGCAAAATGCTGTATTAGTCATCTTTTTATTTGCCTGATCCATGAAGCAAACAAAGCAATGTTTTAGTTATAAATCATGCTTTTTTGTTGTTCAAAATGACCTGCAGTTAATTCCAAAACAATAAAACATTGAAATGTCTCTTTAAAATTCAAAACTAAGGTGCTGTTTTCATCTTATTTTGCCTTCTTTAAAAGATTTGATTTTTTTTTTAATCAGAAAGGACTAACTTTCTGCTTTGAGGCCAGTCTGCAAGTAATCTGGCCCAGATTAAAGAATATCTATTAAGACAGTTTATATTGAATGAACCAAAACAATTTCTGCCTCAAGGCTTCTATCTAGGCAACCTCTGAAGACCAAACTGAAAATGGTTTTGTTGTCTTTGATAATCTTTGATTTTACTAATTTAAAGAGATATTTTAAAACCAAATGAACAAATATAACAACAAAACATTTTAAGGAAAACTCAAGCCACCAGACTGAAATATAATGTCAGAGTGTTAACATTTTTTGGAAAAATGAAGTATTTTAAGTTCAGATCTACATTCATGAAGGTAAACAAAGTAGTCCACCGATGAGATCAGGACTGGGGAAGCAGAGGGAAGAATGAAGGGGGTGGATGGAGGGGACGAGGTGCCCTCCTCAGGTACTCATCAGCCCCCTCGCCCTCCCTGACCCATGTCACAAGATCAAACCACAGCTTCCAAGAACTGTTACCTACTCAGTAGTAAACATTCTAGTGAATGATATACAGTAGTGCCCTCGTATGCACACTTTCTATTTCCACATTTTCACCCATGATCAGTCATGGTCCAAAAATATTAAATGGAAAATTTCAGAAATAAGCAATACATGTTGTTAAATGATGCGCCATCCTGATTAGAATGATGAAATCTCAGGCAGTCCTGCTCCATCCCACCTGGGACGTGAATCGTCGATTTGTCCAGTGTCTCTACAAGGTGTACGCTCACCTCAGGTATCAAACTGGTTACCGGAGAAAGAAACCACATTTACGTAACTTTTGGTACAGTATGTTGTTATAATAGTTGTTTTATCGGTTATCGTTGTTCATCTCTTACTGTGCCTACTTGAGAAATTGAACTTCATCATGTATGTATAGGAAAAACACAGTATGGAGAGAGTCTGGTGCTATCCTTGGTTTTAGACAACCACTGGGGGTCTTGGAACATATCCCCCAGGGATAAGGGGAGTCGACTGTATCTATATAAATGATGAACCAGAATCTACCATTTACTTCCTTTTAGGACTAAGTATAAATCCCAACTTTTGGTTAAAAAGGGAACTAAAAGCACAGGTGGTCCAGAAAACAGTCCTAAGTGGAGATTATCTCCAATGTGTCAAATGTAGACTTCCTCCCCTCCTGGTGCGCAACCTCCATTCTAAGAATTATTTTTTTGAATGACTTTGGGACTAAGGGAGAGCTTTAACTATGAGTAATGCCACATGCTATAATTAGGAGATAAATTTTAGATTTACTTTTTCAAAATCTTGATCCAAATGCTGTTAAGACATCTATTCAATAAATATAAATATATAGAGATCCTTCAAAAGAGAAATATATGACTCAGAAATTATGGACTGGTTGAGGTATGGGTGAACTGGCAGGGTGATGAAAGGCCCTGATTCTACGGAGACATAATTACGCAGTTGGTATGGGAGGCTTTCCCAGAAGTATTTCACTTTGCTTGAATTCTATTCTGCAGCTGAATTTCCAAAAGGTTATTATTATTAATTTTCCTTTGAAATGATGACTTCCTTTAAAAAAAATGTGATTTAAGTTTTGGAAAATGAAATCGTCCAAACCGGGGCCATGCAAGCCGGCCGTGTAAAGTCCTGCCTCCAAAGCCGGCAGCCCATGAAAAAGTCAGTTTTCGTGCTTCTGCACCGTGGGTCTCAGGTGGCCCTGGGGACTCTCTAGAAGAGATCATGAAGTTGGATTGTAGTAGGCCTAGAGGACTCCCTATGAGAAATGTGTGCCAGGTCAGTGAAAGGGGTCCATCCACCCACCAAGACACAGAGATTCTCAGCAGGTAAATAAAGCAATTTTAAACGTGCTAAGTTCCTTTAGTTGTTAACTTTTCTATTTGATAATACAGAGAGGATAAAATGTTTCCCCACATCATTTGGTCATTGGTTTTCTCAAGTATTTAAAAATGACAATGGGGCATTATATTTATGAGTCAGTGTTTATATAGTACTTAGAACAGTGTCTGGTAGATAATAAATGCTTTATACATATTTTACATTAAACAAAGTTGTAAATTATTTAAACAATGGTGGATTACATTTTCAAATAGCTAAGGAAATCAAGGATTTGCTTTGCTTTAAGAACATTCTGATTAATTATTGATCTTTTACATGTTTATAAGTTTACTGCAATTTCTTTTTTCTCACTAGAAGGTTGAATTTGTGAGATAGGCTGCCGCTCCCTGTGGGGCCTGCTTCTGCTGTGAACTGAAAATTTATAAGTTTCTCTTTACCAGAATCTAGATTCAATATTATACTAGCTATTGTGCTTTGAAAGATGCAAAGCTGGAATTTCCTAACTCTTCATGGGGAAGTGAGGCAAAGGCTTTATCTGACAATCGAAGATAGAAAATAATTAAGGCTGCCATAAAAAGTACAGCTTGAAGGTTGGAAATTGTAGATTGCAAGTGTTTTCATGAAAATCTATGTTTCTTCTCTTTTCAAGACAAGAGGTGGCTCACTTCCCCAGTTTTTCAAAGCTGTCTGTGAGCTCTCTGGAGGACAGTGAATAAATACTACTGTCTCTCCCGCACTGTGATAGAAAAGCCAGTTCTGATCACTACAACTGATGTATGAATCAGTTCTGGATGGGGTGGGGGAAGAGTTCCTGTTCCATTTTAGGTATAAATTTAAACAGAAAAAGTCTTAAAATTCTAGGCCAATGTGAAAATGTGACTCTTTTGTATTTATTGTGCATTTTTACATTTTCTTGATGTTAAGAATGCACAGTGATGCAGGTCATCTACAACAGCAGGAATAATGGAAGCAAAAGCACCAGGAATTTTTGGCTTTGAGCCCTTTGGCTGATGATGTTGCCGCAAGAGATTGTTTTTGTGCTCACATGTGTTTTTCAAATACCTTCTGAGTAGGCTAATCTTATTGAACTAAGTGTAGGTACTACCTTCAGCCTAAATTAAGTAGAGGGGAAGAGAGAGAAAAAGACCTGAAAATAAAATGCTGATGAAGCTCTGTTTCAGCTTCTTCAGTGTGAAGCATCTGGTTCTTCCAAGTAGTTCCTAAAAGTGGTTCCAGAAAAGGATTTGTTGCAGGACCAAGCATCGCGCATTCTCTTTGGTGCATTAGTTGAATGCTTTCTGGGTGGCCGAATCCAGGTGAGACTCTAGACTGATTAGACAGGAATGAGACAGCACCTGGCTTCAAGGTGCTCGCAGTCTAGTGGGGGGAGAGACACTGGGTGAAAAGGGCTATGATGCTGACATATTTGAATTCAACGGAAACACTGGTAGTAACTAAATAATTCAGCCTGGGTGGCTCTGGGAAGTCCTGACAGAGAAGCTGACCTCCTGGGACTTGAGCAAAGGACTGAGCATGGACCAGTTAGTCAGTCTGGAGGAATAGACATCCTAGGCCGGGAGAACAACATCAGCAGGTGCTCTGATTTGTGAATTTTGGGGGAAAGGTCTCCTACACACTCTAAAAAATTGGATTTTATTCCCTAGGTACAATATCTAGCATATAGGAAGCATTCAAGAAAAAAAGTGTGAAATGGAGTGTCTTGGTTTCCGGGGGTTACTGTTATAAAGTAACATGAGTCAGATGGCTTAAAATAAGAGTTTATTGCCTCACAACTTTGGAGGCTAGCTGCCTGAAATCAAGGTGCTGGCAGGGACATGAGGATACTCTCTTGCCTCTTTCAGCTCCCAGTGGCCCCAGACATTCCTTGGCTTACGGCAACGTAAGTCCAGTCTCCGCCTCCATCTTTGAACTACTGTCAAACCTCCGTATGTACGTTTCCATGTCTCTGCCTTCTCCTCCCATACGGACACCAGACACACTGGGTTAGGAACCACCTGCATCCAGTATGACTTCAATTTAACTTGATTACATTTTCAAAGATCCTCTCTCCAAATAAGGTCACATTCACAGGCACCAGGGATTAGAATTTGAACATTTCATTGTGGTGGATACAATTCACCCCACAACAAAACGAATGAGCCATTCAAGGTGTTGGTGCAGGGAAATTGAATCATAATTTAGAAACTTTACTCTAAATGCAGGACAGGGGCTGTGTTAGAGTGGTAGAGGATTCAGAAGGAAGGTCAAAGTCGGGGATCTCAGTTAAGTGGTTGAGAGAGAGAGAGGTGATTTTAACTTGAACTGGAGTGGTAACAATGGAGACAGAGAAGGGAAGTGAACATTAGATCTATAAGCTAATCAAAGTACAAGACTTGGCAACTAATCAGAAATACGCAGGATTCAAGATGATTCCCAGGTTTCCTTGCTTAGGCAGGCAGACTCGACAAATGGCAATACCATTAACAGTGACTGACACAGAATGTAAGAAAGAAGATTGTTTTGTAAAAGATATGGATACATCCAGCCTTGGATATGTTGTATTGGAGATACATCCAATACATCTGTGGGGGAAGGGCTGGTATAGTATTGTCCAGTAGAATCTTTCCAGAGATGGAATCGGGCTGTATGTGCTGTCTAGTGCAGCAGGCCCTGGCCACCTGTGGCAATAGCTCCTGAAAATGTGGCCAGTGTGCCTGAGGATCTGAATTGTTGGTTTAATTTTAATAAACCTAATTTCCAATAGCCACACCTAGCTAGTGGCTACCCAATTAGACAGCACTGGTCTAGCAGGCACTTGGATACATGTGTTCGATGTTTGCGAGAGACACAGAAAGAGAGAGAGAGAATGGTCTGTACTGGAAATCGAGATTTGGGAGTCATTAGCATATGAGCAGTTGTGGAAGCCATGTGAGGGCAAGAGCCCACGCAGGGAGAGGCCAGGGGCTAACAGAGAAGAGTGAGGGATGAAACCCCTGGGGAACACCAGTGTGTAAGTGATGCACCACAACGAAGGTGAGCTGACAGCACCTGAGTAGGAGAAAGGAAAAGCAGAAGAGAGAAAGGCTCTGCGAAAGCAACAGGAGACATTTCAAAGACAGAGCAGTGCACCGTGTTGCAGGAATAAAGGATTTTATTAAACAAACTATGAGAAAAGGCTTTCAACAATGACAGTTACAACAGTCATTTACCAACAGGTGTGACCACATTTTGTTCACCCAGAGTTTTTACACTGTGCTCTAACTATGGATTTTTATTTTTATTCTCCCACCTCCTGCCCCCCACCCCCTCCTGCTGATGTGAAAAACATTGCAGAGGTTTTTGGAGACAACAGTAAGACACCTACAAAGTCGGGACTATTCCAGGGAACCCAGAATGCCATGCCCCCAAAAACATAGCCCCATAGCAGGGGGCGCCGAATTTCTTCCCCCCAACGTCCTCAGCAGAGATTGTGTAATTGTTCTTAAATGCCTCCGCCAACGGTGCCACTTTCTACAGACTTCAGCCAACTACTCTGTGAGGTGGTGGGATTGCTTCCTGTTTACAAAAGGGGAACCTATGGCTCGTGAGGTTTCATGGACTTGCCTCAGAGGATGTGACTGCACGTAGCAGAGCAGAGACGGGAGTCCCAGTTCGTCTGTCACCTTCCATGTTCTTTCCACCTGCACAGCATCTCCTGGACTTAAGACACTTACAAACGCCATCCTGATTTTTATTCTCTCAATATTTTTCTAAAGTAAACTTAAATTACTGTTTAGACACCAAATATTCCAACATTGCCTTACCTGGAAAACCAGTGTCACTTGCCAGAAATAGAGGGTGAGTTTTTTTAAATAAAAAGAAACGATAACAAAATATAAAGCCCCAGGCAATAAAAATGTTATTAAATGCTAGCTAAATGTTGCTATCAATAAATAGCCTTGAACCTAGGGCCTGCTTTTTTTTTTTTAAAGGAAGGTAATAAATGTTGAAAGAGATTCCAAAAATGTGCTCGACCCTTGCCTTTTGAGAAGGGTGACACCAAAGGGTAGGGTGCTCTCTGTGGCAGGGATGAAACACCCTGCTTTCCATTAAGGAATAAATACTATAAGGTCATCTCCCTTTGTCACGTTACATACGAGCAAAAGGAGGGTACTAAGAAGTTATCCTTTCCACACGCACACAAAAAACAAACAAACAGAAGGAGGCTGATGAATTACATACAGTTTCTGAGGCCACTTGATAGTTCATTGAGCATAAATTTCCTAAAAGCTTCTTTCTACATATTCATGTTGCAGACACAGGCCATTCTGACATTTCAGTGATTATATTTATGACTTTTAGAACAATGTAGCTTAACAGCTTCCTTGGCAATAACTAATTCTCTTCTGTAGGAGCTAAAGGGCAAAACAGAATCCTTGCCCTCCGTTCAGTTCACAGTCAGAAACAGGATAACACTGGGGAACTGATGGTCAGGCATAAATCGAGTCAGGCATTGGACCGGACCATATACCCTGATATTACAGGAGCATCATCATCATCCTCAACATCTCAGGGATCACTCACCATAGCTCTACCCTCATGGGACTAGTCCAGGTGACTGAAAAAGTGGGTGTTTGTTCTTGGAGAGTCCTATATATGATGCCATCCTGGGGGGTGCCACCTTCTGGATGACATTGCCAACAAGAACCCTGGATTCCTGAAGTTTACTCCTCCAGGCAAAATGCAGGATAACCTGGGCTCTATTAATGTCCACTTTATTGCAATCAATTCCTTAAATAAGGTCTAGGTGCGTATATAATGTGAACCACATTAAGAAAAAATATTTTGAAATAAAACATGAAGAAGAAAGATCTTTCAGAGGGTATTTTTTCTTCACTAGCTGGGTTTTATAGATGTATTTTTTTAAGCTTGAGTTTAAGCTAAGAAAAGAAACCTTGCTTTTTATGGCAAGAGTTCTTGAGTAGAAAGACCACTCATAATGGAAAGCATCTTGCACCAAAGTTTTGGTAATCAGAGAGGGAACATGCAGAGTAGCTTTGTAAATTTTGACTTTGAAAAGCCAGTGTAATGTAAATATGACTTCCTAGAGTGTAAACAGCAGTGGTTTGAAAATAAAAACTTGTACAAAACAGGCAGCTGTCTACTTAGAAGAAAATGTGTCTAATCAGCATGTGTGCCTGAGATACTGCGAATATTTTTAAACTGCACTGTAATTACTAAAGATGTACAATTTCCAAGGACTTCTGAAACCATGAGAAAAATAGTTTTTAGGGTTTTCTCCCAGAAAAACACAGCTATTTTTTGGTATTCTTTGCATATTTAAAGTAATTTAAGAACACAAAACATAGTGTTCTTGTGTAAATTATGTACTTGGAAATGTTTTCAATTATTGAAATATTAATGGAGCCACAAGCTCTTAAACTTTAAAGAATCAACTATCTCTTAGTTTAGACAACAGTTGAAAATGTCAATATAAAAAAGTATAATTATATTTATTTGACTTAGGGTCTCCGTTGTGTGAAACAAAGATTTGAGAAAATCCAAAAACTCAACAAAAATATTATTTAGTGCAAATGTTTTTCACGACTGTGAGACTCTCTATTCGTTGTCTTCACCTTAGACTTATGAAAACTGACTTTTTCCCCTGGACTTGTGCAAACTTTTCTGTTCTTTTTTTTTAATTTATTTTATTTAATTGTTGTTCAAGTACAGTTGTCTCCATTTTACCTGCCCACTCCCGCCACCCCAGCCGTCCCCGTGTCTCACCCTTGATCCTACCCCACTTTGGTTTCCTGTTCCTTACCATCCTGGATTTGGTGTGATTTCAGTGCATTGTCAACAGACAGTCATTTTTCTCTCTCCCTAAAGGACAAAAAGGAATTGGAGAAGTCAGAGTCTAGGGCAGAGGTACTTTCATGGGGCTGTGGTGGAGGCCAAAGCAAGGTGGGCTAGAAATTTGCTTTCTAATCGAGTCAAATGTGCAAACTCCCCCCTTCCTAGGCCCCAACTGCACACTCCAGCCGTAGTACCCATGTGTGTTACATGACCCCATGAACGAAGGAATCGTTACTGTAGAAAGTCTGTAACAGCCCAAACTGCAGAATTTTAACACCCAGTGTCTATCCCTGTGTATTCCTTGCAGTCCATCTGTATATTTTTCTGCAAACATCAGTGCTACGTGTATTTTTTTTGTTCTATTTCAATCTTTTGAATATATCCAGCTTCTCAATATCAGTAAGAGACATAGGCCACAAAATTTGCATCCTATTGACAAATTATGTGATCATTTCTCCTTTAAATTCTCCCGTTCTGCCTGGTGATGCTTACATGTGTATCTTTCTTTGAGTCTTACATATTCGTAGTTAACAACTTCTTTTCTAATTCTTATCTTTGTAATTAACTAGACTTGTCCTTTCTTGCAGATTTTTCCTCTAATACCTATGTCTGTCTCTGTCCATCCCTCCATGCACCCATCCATTTTACCGCAACATTTTTAGAGCCTACCTTTAAAAGATTACATTACCAATTCATGTACTTACTCTTCAAAAAAAAAGTTTGCTCAAAGAATATCTGTAGGGAAAACAGTGGTCTTGGTAGATAAAAAAGTCTCTCGCTTTTTACTTTCTGGAAATATTTTGTAAGTTATGAAGGTGCATTCCTCTCCTAAGAGTTTGAGCATTCCTTTTCTTGACATTTCAAGGGACACCTTACCTTCACATAAGTGATTGAGAGCATTTTTTGTGCACGTCTTAGCAATGTTTCTTGCCAAGGATGTTTCGTGAGCGATCTCTCTCCTTATAGCCATGTGGACACCACAGAAGCTGAGGGCAAGGAAGGCTATTAAACCAACTGCCATGTGCCATTTCATCATGATCCCCACCTCCAGTTATCCAAAGGCCTTCTGAGAAGTTAAGGACCCTGTTGCGGCATCAACAAATTTGAACCTTGACAGAAGCTTTTGGAAATGTATATTTCATTTGGCACATTTTGCAAGTCCTGTTATTTTTCCTGCTCAAAATGATATCTGGCAGTGTGGAGACCTTCCATAGACTGCCATCTCTCCATTGCCTACGGGAAAAGGTAAAGAAAGATGTAGGATGATGACCACGTTTTATATAAATGTATACAAATTATACAAAATATTAAAATTAGCAATAACATCCCTCAGAATTTTTGTCAAATCATGTTTTAGCCCAACACATATCACCTAAGTGATGCAGGCTGATTTTGCCCTCAAGAAATTACATAGATAGAGATTTGCTTGGAATAGGTATTCAGATATGAAAATAAGTTCATGCCTCCAAAATATTCTAAATCCATATTTTTTTCTTTCTGCTTCTGTTTATATTGCAATGTCTTAAGGCCAGGGGGAGGGCTCCAGGTTTCTTCTATCATCTTAGTCCTTGTCTTAGACCCTGTCTACTCCAAGTGTGTATCCAGGGATCAGGCATCAGCATCCTTGTTTCTAAACTCTTATCAGAAAAATTAGCAAATATTGCCAACGTCCATTTAGCTGCCAGCCCTCGGAAAGAGAGCTAGGAGAGAAAACCATGTACAAAGAGTGCGCTAGGTCTTTCTGAATCCCCTGTGCAAAAGAAATCTCCTTCTTGGGAGGTAGATGTGATCCTTGTTTTGAATGTGAAGCTGTGCTCTATTTTCCTGGTATACAGACATTTATATTCTGGGATTCTTGATAGTTCTATATGAAACACTTCTGTTTTTATCGATCACACCTTGTGGCAATAAGTAGCTCCTAGTATGAAAGGATAAGAAAGACTGTGTGGCAGGCATGCATATTTTATTCATAATAACGTTTATTTCTAAATTATATGTGTGTGTGTATTTGAAGTAAATATATGTTTGATGTTTGTATTTATATAAATACATACTAAATATGTAATATTAAATATGTATAATACAAATATACATAAGACACATTAAATTTTTATATCTATATAAATATATGTATTATATATTTAAGTAGATTGTTGTCACTTGTCTTAGTCCATTTGGGCTGCTATAGCAAAATACCACAGACTGGGTGGCTTATAAACAACAGAAATGTATTTCTCACAGTTCTGGTTGCTGGGAAGTTCAATATCAAAACACTGGCAGCTTCGGTGTTTGGAGACACTTGCTTCCTCACAGTCAGCAGTCTTCTCACTGCGTCCTCCAGGGCTAAAGGGACAGGGAGCTCTCTGGGGTCTCTTTCATTAGGACACTAATCACATTGAGGAGGACTCCACCCTCATGACCTAATCAGTACCCCAAAGCCCCACCTCCTGATGCCATCACCATTGTTATCAAACAGAAAAATCAGAGGCTTGGCTGTCTGTCACCACAAAAGCCAAACTCGTGAGGCAGATATTGGTGCAAAAGGAAAGGGCTTTTACTCAGGTGCTGCGCAATCTGGGAGAATGGCGGACTCCTGTCTCAAAGCTCACCTCCTCAGCAAGACCAAGACACAAACCAGTATCCAGAGTTTCTGCTCCAAATTAAAGTGTAGTCCTTTGCGGCTGGCAGGTGGCTACTAAGTGAGCATCCAGTTAGCGTAGCTTGTTTCCACCTGCTGTCCATTTCAGGCTCCTTCCTAGAGGCCTTGGGCCATGCAGCTGCAAGGGCCTCAAGGTCACACACTCCCTGACCAGAGAGCATGCAAACGTACCAGGAATGCATCACCAAGTGGGAGGAGACAGAGAGAGAGAGGGTGAGAGAGAGACTCCCTCCTGGAAGCCATGGGCCACATAGCTGCTAAGGCCCATGTCAGCACTGACATGGGCCTTAGCAGCTATGTGGCCCATCAGTGCAAGTCATTAGCAACAAGCCACAAGCAAGCAAGAGCCAGAGGGCATTTCTTTGTTCCCCTGGGACTATATTATCTTGGTTGTGGGACAGACCAGGTGCTTTCTCATGCTTTGGGTGGGTCCTCCTCCCAGCTAATCCCATCTTTACCCAGACTAGACTGAGAGGCCTCTTTGGTTCAGAACCTCCCCCTGCTGTCATTTTGACTTCTATGGCACATGTGCCTGCCTTTCCTAGGTCCCACCCCCCATCTGGTACTAGAAGGTAAGGAGGAGCACTTTTCCCTCCACCAACTATCTTGTTAGCCTTACACATGTTCGATGTAAGAACTTTCCCTTGCCACCATCTTGGCCAGGCAGGGAGAAGGCCCCAACTAACCATCCACCAGTAACACCAGAGGGATTAGGATTTCAACATAAGAATTCGAGGGAGTTATAAACATTCAGACCTTCGCATTACTCATCATTCTTTATTAATTTTAATTATCAGGTGCTATTTATTCAATGATGACAAATCATATCCTTTCAAAAATTCTCTAAGGGTCATTGACCTGCTAAAGAATAAGAAGAAAAGAACAAAACAGTCTTGGCATATGCTCCAGCAAATGAGACATCCAGCTTTCCTGTTTGAAATCTCCTGTCTCTGTCTCCACTGCTCGTCTCCCTGCTTCAGTGAGCAGAGTGGAGCAACAGGGAATGGCTGCTGAGAATCCTGCTGCTGTGCTCTGGACCGGAGAGCAGGAGAGCTATTGCCATGCTCCTGACTCCTCCCGAGCATAGAATGTTCCTCATAGATGTGTCAGGCTGCCATGGCTCTCTGAGTGTGAATTCCATCACTACTAAGCTATGACTATTGACCAGGAAAAGAAAGAAAGGCAAAACAGAAAGCATTACTGAACGCTCCGCAGTGCGAGGTGCTGAGGATGCACTCCCATTATCCCCTGAGGGCCAGGAGCATCAAAGAGTGAAGATAAGTGAATCCCTGAAAGAGGAAGGTTCTAGGCTTCCACTTCTACTCCCACCATAAGTGTATTTCATCCTGCAGGGCCTAACTCAAGCTATACTGGTCCCCTTCGAGCACTGTCAAATGTCTTCTCTTTCAAGATGAATAGAATTTAAGCACGTAAGAGGGAGACTTCAGAGCCCTCACAGCTGCTAAAATGTCAGAGCTGAAAGTCCAAGATTGCCTTTCCCTCCTGGCCCAAAATAAGTTGTCCCTGCCTAACAAAAATCCAGCTTCAGAGGCAGTTCTTGGAGTTCACAACTACCATGGTAGCTTGGATGGCAGTTTTGAAATCCCTACCTGGTTTACATTTATGTTTTTCCTTAAAGTCTTTCTGTTCATTTGAGCTGATTGCAAAAGGGGTAAGTGCATATTTCTTTTCTAATGAATAATTTAAAATACAGTATGTATACTACCTGCCATAGAAAAATACATGCTGAGCTATAAATTATTTGTTTTTAAACCTGTAAGTATTTTCATTCAATTCAAGACATTTATGTGTACCTAGTATGTACCATAAGCCATGTCAGATACCGCCAGGGCACACACACAAAAAGAATTTACTTCTTGCTTAAAGACATTTTTAATGTGACAGAAGGCAGTGTAAGAAATCAGTCCCCAACTCAGTATTTTAGCACACGTATCTGTGTCTCATCCGGGCATTGGTTGCCCCCAGCTGGGCTTGGTTGAACTTGGCTCTCAGCAGCAGGTTGGGGCCTATTCTGCCTGCTCCATGGGCCTCTCCTCATCCTAATATCAGTGGACTAGCCAGGCATGTTTTTTTTCATGGTGATAGAAAAGCACCAGAGGGCAAGCCCAACCATACCAATGGCTTTGGGCAAATCACACTCCCTGGAATTCACTGGCCAAAGCAAGTCACAGGGCCAAGCCCAGTATCATTAGACCAAGGAAATATACCCTGCCTGGGAGAAGCTGCAAAGTCATATGACAAAGGGCGTGGGGATACAGGGATAGATGCAAGATTGATAAAAATAATACAATCAAGCACATGAGGGAAAGGTAAATTTACAAATGCCTGTACAACAAAGGGTGGGGATTCAAAAAGGAAGGTATTAATTATTTCTCGAAGACACCAGGAAGATATTCTTAGAGAAGGAGGCCTTTGTGCTCACTTGCAAAAGGTGTTTGTATTTCAAGAGGCGGACAGAGTGGGTAGAGGCAGACAATAATTCAGCGGCTGCATGAGCAAAGTTGTGGGCATGCGAAGGACATTTGCAGTGTTAGGTTATAAAGCAGTAAATTAAAAGAAAAAATCATTGCATTAAAAAAGTATCGGGGTATGAAAACTACAAATAGACAATCAGTGGAAATTTAAGTGTCAGAATTTTGTGTTATATGTTGTTATTACTGGAAGTTCTTTGAAAAAAAATGAGTGTTAGAAAATCCCCAAGGTATGAAATGTGGAAAAACACACAAGTGTAGAATTTTTAAGTCTTTAGAGCTAAAATTGGAACTGGAAATGACTTAGAAATCATCTAGTTCAACTCATTGCTTCACAGATGAAAAAAATCTATATTTTGGAGAAAAAAAACTTTTTGTCTGTGTGTGTGTGTGTGTGTGTGTGTGTGTAAGATATATAAAATATAAAACATATTTAGAGAGAATAAATGACCTCCTAGATAAATGTACCCACCTACAATGTAAAACGTGTATTTATAGAGCGCACGCTCGGTCTCACACGCACGTAGAGGGGCAAGAGGATACGAGATGAGGAGGCCCTCGAGGAGTTTTCTGAAGAGCACACCCTCAGGGACTTACAAACCTCTGTGTCCTCACCAAGTGAGCTGTCTGGTTCCAACGAACAAAATATGACTCCCACTATTCAAATGCAAAGGGAAGGGGTTGTAAATAAAAAGTAAATATTGTCACAGATATCCAGGGCTTGGAAGTACCATCTGAAACCAGAAAAGGGGGTTCTCCACAGGCCCCCCAGTTGGGGATACCGTTACCAAAAGGTGGGGGGCTGGACACTAGGGCCCAGGTAAGGGCAAGGACAGGAACCTTTCTACCCCCACTGGCCCGACTTCCTTTCTGAGACTCATTGTCCTCATTTGTAAATGAAGCATATTTTTTGCCTAACCAAAATATAATTCGAAAATTAAATCCGTTTGTGTTCATAATATATGAAGGCTCCTCCCAGAATAGAAATAATGAAACTTTGAAGTTGTGCCCTTTAGATAATCACCATTCATGTAGATTGGAGGTCAGCAAACTATGACCCTCAGGCCAAATCCAGCTGGTTTGTTCTCATAAAACAAATTTTATTGCAACTACCACGCCTGTTTTTTATATATTGTTCATGGCAGCTTTATGCACAACTGGCACATTGAGTAATTGCCACAGAGATGGAGCCCATATGGCCAGCGGTGCCTCCAGTATTTCATATCTGGCCTCTCACAATAAGTTTGCCTACCCCCTCACCTCACCCCACCCTCCACCCCCGGTGCAGAGGATGAGCCCCTTTCTGGAACTGGTGAAACTTGCATGAGTTTCTGCCTCTGGTAATGGATTCAGCAGGGTCTGCCCAGGATGAGTATCAGTGGAATGAGAGTGTTACCCTACACTTGTCTCCTTCCTGGCCTCACTGGGGCCATCATTAACCCTTTGCTCTCTGTCCTTTGCCAGACTCCGACCTGAGCATGCGCACACTGAGCACGCCCAGCCCAGCCCTGATATGTCCACCGAACCTGCCCGGATTTCAGAATGGAAGGGGTTCGTCCACCTCCTCGTCCTCCATCACCGGGGAGACTGTGGCTCTGGTCCACTCCCCGCCCCCCACCCGCCTCACCCACCCGCTCATCCGGCTGGCCTCCAAACCCCAGAAGGAGCAGGCCAGCATAGAGCGGCTCCCGGACCACTCCATGGTCCAGATCTTCTCCTTCCTGCCCACCAACCAGCTGTGCCGCTGCGCCCGCGTGTGCCGCCGCTGGTACAACCTGGCCTGGGACCCGCGCCTCTGGAGGACTATCCGCCTGACGGGCGAGACCATCAACGTGGACCGCGCCCTCAAGGTGCTGACCCGCAGGCTGTGCCAGGACACACCCAACGTCTGTCTCATGCTGGAAACCGTAACTGTCAGTGGCTGCCGGCGGCTCACGGACAGAGGGCTTTACACCATTGCCCAGTGCTGCCCGGAACTGAGGCGCCTGGAAGTCTCAGGCTGTTACAATATCTCCAACGAAGCGGTCTTTGACGTCGTGTCCCTCTGCCCCAACCTGGAGCACCTGGATGTGTCAGGTAAAGGGCAACCAACCTCCCACCAGTGAGGCCTTCCCAAGGCACCATCCCAAGGCAGTAGATGACATTGCCACTTGGGAGGGGCCACTTCTTGATAACCATCAAAGAGGGAGGGTGGGTGTGAAAGGAGCCGACTTCCAGAGAAACTGTCTCTGTGTAATGGGGCCCCTGGGGCCAGAGGTATCTCTTCCATCAAATGATGTCAACTTCTTAGAAGAACTTAGAGGCATCTTTTAATCTGGCACTTTAAGATAGCATGACTTTTAAATGTCTTTCCTCCCCATAACTCTCACAGTCATTTCAGAGCAACCACAGATAATGGGAACCGAGTATCCTATCAGAGGTAAATGGGACCCAAGAGTCTCACTCAGGCACAGGGAGTTTAAAACGGCCCCTGCACCCCTGGGTGTCTGTTCTACAGAGCCCCGGAGCAGTGCTGTGGACAAGTGTCTCCTTACATCTCGCCCACTCTCCTCACCTATGGGCTGATTCTGTATCTTTTCTTAAGCAAAGTTCTCAGGTATAGAGTCCAAGGGTAAGGCCTATCGAGTGGGGCTTTTAGTCCTTTCAAAGATTGAGGGAAATCCCAGCATGGCTGCTTTGCTCGAAACCTCTCTCAGGCAGGAAGAATTAACACCCAGGCTCACACTGTGGCGCCAGACGTGGATCCGGCCAGACTCTCAGCCTCCCTGCATCTCCTCTGCTGCCCGGTGCACAGATGAGCGTTGGAGGGGATGAAATGCATCAGGGAGTTGAAGAAATGAGCAGCATGAGCCACAGCGGCAGGGACAGTTGGGGGAGGGGTCAAGAAGAAAGAACCACAGTGATGGGCAAATAAACAGAATTGGGGATTTACAAGCATCTGAGGTACATGACACCTTCTGAAAAAACCTGAGGTAAAAGCCAGCTCGCTCGGCTTGCTCTCTCTTTCGAAAGCCGACATCTGAAAATATTTCAGATGACAGTCAATTATTTTGTGCAGATTCTTTCCCTTGCTGGCAAGCAACTCTTTGCTCCCCTCCTCAGCTGGCTTCAGTACAAAACCATAGTAACCATATGTTCAGTTGTGAGCAGCCATTGGCATAAAGAAGCAGGAAACGAAGAGATTTTCTTACATTTTTCCTCCAAGGAATTCTGGAAAGAAAAAGCCCTGTGATGTGGTGGAAACTCATTTCAAAACTTTGTGATCTGGGACAATTCGCAGTTTTCTCTAGATGTGTTTCGTCTTTGGTTCAAAAAAAAAAAAAAAAGTCAGGGGATTGGACTCTAACATTCTAAGATTCTGGGCATTGTGGACCTCTTTTATAAACACCTCATTTTCTTTTCCTTTCTCTGATGAGGAAATGATTTATTTTTGGAATCCCCATCTTCATTAAAGGGACTCCCCAGGCAACCTTAATACAGGCTGCCAGTAATTGTGCCCTGTTGTTTGGAGTCCTGTTGAAATTCAATGCAAAAACTACTTTGGCTATTTGAGAATGGAAATTCCTGGGCTTCTAGTCTGAGTGAGTGGGCCCCGTTTGGCCTTTTTGGCTAATCGTTATGTAAGTCAGGATGCCCTTCCTCTACACCAATCTGACTAATTTGCAGGTCCAAATATACAGGGTCTAGCAGAAGTAACGCCTGCTTGAGCATGGTTGGTAGGGTAATAATATGGGTGTAAGAATTTATAGTTTTAATTTGAATATTTCACCTAAAATGTCATATGGTGTGCTAGAGTGTGATATTGTTATATTACAGAATTACATGCTTATGCTTTTGTAACTAAAAAGGGCGTTATTTGTGCCAGGCCCTGTATTTGTATAGGTCCTCACACGTCTCCCAGAACCCTTCCTGTGATATGTATATGTAAAAACCAAAACAAGGGGACTCTGTAACTCACCCAGAGCACAGAATTTCAGATGTTTGTGGGGAGTTCAGGTAGATGGACTTAAAAGATCCAGCAAGCCATAAGGATGGATTTAACACTACCTCTGAAAGGCACCCTCCATTTCTGAGGGAACCTGGCAATTGTTACATTGATACAGGAAGCAGCCAGAGGGCCACCGCAGGTGATTTCATCTTCGCCTTGTTCTCGGTTTTTCCAGCTGGCCTTTGCTACTGGTCACCTTCTCAAAGGCCATAAACTTGACTGTAGAGACTCATTGCTGGTCTAGCTCTTAATTGCCCCCAAGGACGTGAGACTGCCTCTCCCGTCTCCAGCAATACAGAAAATGCCCACCTTGAATGCTATCTTTTCAAGTCACTAGCTGTAGTGTTTTTTTGAATTATCACATTTTACCTTTTATAAATGTTTAGTCAGGGTTCTCCAAAGAAACACAAGCAAGAGTGGATCAGGAGTCGAGAAACTTTGCCCCAGTCTCACTGAGCCTGGGATGTCTCATCTTTAAAAAATGAAGGTTAAATTGGATGACTTCTAAGGTTCTCTCTAAGTCTGTAATATATGAATGCATGAACTAGCCACAGATATTACCTGCTGAGCCATGGACCAATGTCTTTTCAACCCAAACTCAACAAATCTGTAAGTAGTAAAGCTGAAGTTAAAATTTTAAATTATTGATCAAAAATAAGCATGTCAAAATAGTTTCTTTACCTAAACTGAGCTAAACTAGTATTCCATTAAATTTGGAACTAATTTTCAAAAACAAGGCATGTATTTCCTCGGACCAAATACAGTACCTTTCCTGTAGGGCAACAAATTTTGCTTGATATTTAAAATAGATATGTATAAAAATAGCAAAACAAAACTAAGTATTTAGGAACAAAGTTTGTCATACACTCTTGAGAAACAAAGTGCCTTTGCAGGCATCATAGACAGGCAACCACTACCGTGGACATACAAAGTCAGTATAAGCAGGATCAGAGTTAATCTAGAAAGAGAAACTCAAAACAAAGGAAGATTTCAAAGGCAAAGTTGAGAGGTACCAACCACCTTCTACAAAACCAGGGAGCCCGCTGGAGCTGTGTGGGGAGCCTCAGACGAGTCGCATCTTTGTTCTCCAGTGCTGCATTGTGTGCTTTACTCCTTCCCGAAATTCTTTGACTCGGTAGCACGTGGCTTTTGAATCTCATTCCTCCCAGGACCCGAATTTTACATGAGTTTCCTGGGCAGCCTGCCAGGAGGTGGGAGGAAAGTCCCAGTTAGCACTATTATGCAGCTGCTTGGATGCCTCGGATATTGCTTGAGCAAGAGGGCCAGAGGTGCCGGAGGTCAGGGCTTAAGCTCTGTCAGAGGGATCTGGGCAGGGCAGAGAGAAAGTGAGCAGAGAAAGTGCAGTGACATGAACTATATATACATATTCATTTGCTTATATAATATGTAGACTATGCACATTCATTCTTTACATACCGAAAATATACTGTGTACGTTTTACATGCTAATATATAGTGAACTGAATTATACAATAAGATGTTTCAGATAGCATATAAATATATAATAATTATATAATATATAGTGTATATATGTATATCACTTATATACACACATGTTTTTAGGGGAAGAGGGATTAAAAACAATGTTTAGAGTGGCATCCAAAGATATCTTCCTGAACTTAATTTCCTTATCTGTAAAATGGGTTGTTTTAAAAATCTGGTAAGAAAATGTATATAAAAACACTTTGTAGACTTCATAATTCAACAGAAATGAAATGCATTATAATAGAGTAGACAACTATTTTTCAATGTAGATATACATCAGCCAGGGTCGAAGTCCTGAGGACACTTAAATGTTGGAAATTGGATTATACTATCTGATCTTCCTATAGAAGACTCTCTTCACTCCACAGGCCATTCGTTCATTCATTCTACAGGTATCTAGTGAGCACCAGCTATGACCCAGGTGTGAACGACACAGCAGTGAATAGCCCAGAGTCCTTTTTATCAGAAGCTGACATTCCAGAGTGGGGACAGCAAATACAACAGTGAACAAATAAATATAGAATGCCACAAAGTAATAGAGTGCTGAGAATGAAAGGGAGTCAAGCAGGAGAGGAAAGAATTGTCCAGTAAACTGACCTGTGCTCAGAGACTGAAGAAAGTAAGAGTGGGCCCATGGAGCTCTAGGACAGCTCTGTCCAGTGCACGACCCTGAGGCAGAAAGATGTGTGAGGAGTGTGCAAAGTAGCAAGAAGGCCAGTGGGGTCCAAGGAGTGAGGTAAGAGGTGCAGTCAGAGTGCCCAGGCTGCAGGTCCTTGAGGCCCTCTAAGGCTTTATATTTTACACGGGGAGTGAAATGGGTGCCATCCAAAGGCTTTGAGTAGAGTGACATGATTGCAGTTCTCTTTTTTATAATCTCTCTGGCAGCTGTGAGGAGACTAGAAGGTTGGGGGTGAGGCCGGGCAGGGAGACTGGCAGAGGGGCTAGAACAAAGTCCAGATGACACAGTTATTCTTTCGTCACCAAGGAGACTTGGATCAAATCTCCGGATGGTCACCCTGTTAGACTAATAACTGCACGTATTTCCCAGAGAGTTCCAGAATATGTCCCTACCCATTATCTGGTTTTGCATCCTCATTATTTCCCTAGGCAAGAGGCACACCTACTGTTGACTCCCACGTTATAAGGAAAGTCTTGAGACAGAAAAGTTAAGCCTCTTGCTTGAGGCCATAAAAAATAGACTTGAAACACATGTGACTCCCAATCAGAGCTCCTTCTGCCAAACCAAGGCCAAGGCCAAGGCTTCTCTTACATATGACACTTCTTTGGACCAGGCCATTGCAGCAGACCATTGCAGGGGAAAACTTACCTTTATTGAGCTTCCAGAACATTCCAGGAGCAAGGCAAGATGTTTACAAAAATGTCTCATTTCTTCACAGTTACCTTTCAGGGAATGTCATTGTCCCCATTTTAAGACAAAGGAAATACTCAGAAGGCTTGATTTGCCTCGTGTCTGGCAACTAGTGAGTGATGGTCTGGAACTGGAGCCATCATCTTTCCGATTCTAAAGCCTGTGAATCCCCTTAAGCCCCAAAGCAGTGTAAAAAAAAATCAATGAACACAGAGAACCCATTCTTGCTCTCCTTTGTAGAGGCTAAGTAGAGAAGGAGTCACATGGGGATCGGGCTGGGGGAAAGGACAGGAATCTGTGATGCCCCATCCAGGGCTGAGCCCCCACCCCATTCCTGGCGGTTGCTCTGAGCATGTGTTCTGTCTCTCTGTGTAGGGTGCTCCAAAGTGACCTGCATCAGCTTGACCCGGGAGGCCTCCATTAAATTGTCCCCCTTGCATGGTAAACAGATTTCCATCCGCTACCTGGACATGACCGACTGCTTTGTGCTGGAAGACGAGGGCCTGCACACCATTGCGGCACACTGCACGCAGCTGACCCACCTGTACCTGCGCCGTTGCGTCCGCCTCACCGACGAGGGCCTCCGCTACCTGATGATCTACTGCACGTCCATCAAGGAGCTGAGCGTCAGCGACTGTCGCTTCGTCAGCGACTTCGGCCTGCGGGAGATTGCCAAGCTGGAGTCCCGCCTGCGGTACCTCAGCATCGCGCACTGTGGCCGGGTCACCGATGTGGGCATCCGCTATGTCGCCAAGTATTGCAGCAAGCTGCGCTACCTCAATGCGAGGGGCTGCGAGGGCATAACGGACCACGGCGTGGAGTACCTCGCCAAGAACTGCACCAAACTCAAGTCCCTGGACATCGGCAAGTGCCCTCTGGTCTCCGACACGGGCCTGGAGTGCCTGGCCCTGAACTGCTTCAATCTCAAGCGGCTCAGCCTCAAGTCCTGCGAGAGCATCACGGGCCAGGGCCTGCAGATCGTGGCGGCCAACTGCTTTGATCTCCAGCTGCTCAACGTCCAGGACTGCGAGGTGTCCGTGGAGGCCTTGCGGTTTGTGAAGCGCCACTGCAAGCGCTGCGTCATCGAGCACACCAACCCTGCCTTCTTCTGAAGGGACAGCTCCTATCCCGCGCTGTTTTCAGACAAACATGAACAAAGTGAAATGTGTTTTTCTAAAGCAGCATATGTAAGCACCGACACCCACTCATAACAGCTCTTTCTTCCAGGAAGGTTCTTAGGCATCTGGCTTTTATTTTTTCTAATTGCCCGGGGCAGCAGAGGTCATGGAAAGGAAGGGGCTGGGGTGGACAGGGTAAAGTTCTATTACAGTAAACGGTGCTGGTGTTCAGGTCATTTGCAGGCAGTTTCTGTTCTCACCACAGACGTACCTCAGAAAGCTGATTCAGTGTCTTTGGAGACACCCCTTTCTGTCTCTGTCTCCTCCTGACCACATTTCCGGGGTTCCATACCCCATTCCTCCTTCCCCCATCCCTCTGCCTCCAACAGCAGCGACAACAAATCATCAGAATAATAATCCCACCCATACCTCCCCCTCCTTATGCTCAGTTGGCCTAAGCCACACATCTCAATCCCACATCCAAGCAAATTCGTATTAAATTCATGTCACAGCACCGGGTAGATACAAAGTACTTTGAAACCTGTTAAAAGAATCTCTTGTCACAAGCAGCTCAGTGGAGGGGAGACCTGCATTCTGCCACCGACCAGCTCTGTGATCTGGGACAAAACATTTGAGCGCTCTGGGCTTCAGTTTCCAGCACTAAGTCAGAGAGCATCCAGCCCAGGAGTTAGCTTGATGCGCATTTTAGAATTGAGGGAACTGAGATGTCAGTAAACAGAGAAGTACCTGGGCACAGAGCACACAGGGCATCTACTACCTCCTCCAAGGGTGCAAATCCTATGGATGCTTTCAGGAGATTCAGAAGTGCCAACACCAGTGTCCCGCATGTCCTTCACTCCAACCTAAGTATCACTCCCATCTCTGGTGGTTTGGGTGGGTGAGTCTCCTGGGCATCTTCTCCCACTCTGCTAGATCAGCCCACTTAATACCACCATGAAGTCCCTAATCACAAAAAAGCCCATATCCCCCAGTCAAGCTGATCTTTCCAATGGAGGGTTTTCAAATGGAGGAAAGACCCTCACAATTTTTAACTAAAAAGCAAGGCCCCAAAGAGCACAGTCCTGTAAGGTTTTCCTGACTCCTCTCCGTGCACACGAGGCCTGCAGCGCACATCTGCCCTGCAGCTGACAGAAACAGGCACCTCGGCTCGTTGTCATTCCAATCACATTTCTACTTTTCTCATCTATTTATTTTTTTGTGCATCCAGACTTCATCACATGAAGCCTGTTGGGGTTAAGTCATAACGTTTAATTGTGCAGACTGCCACTTTGTGTGCTTTCCCCTGTGGCCGTCTGCATGTTCTCTGTGAAAGAATGCAGGGCAGGCTTCCAGGTGTTCAGATACTGTTCACTCAGAAATGCCAGACAAATGGAAGAGGGAACACATTGATAGAGCTTAGGCGCTGGTTTACCAGCCAGAGCCCTGGAATAGAACATTAAAGTCATTGCCAAGTATGAATTTTAAAGGTCCTATTTGGATAGCAGTCCATTTGCTAGCCTCATTCATGTGAAATCAGGATGCCAGAAGAAATTCCATTGCTTATTTTCATCAAATTGAGTTGCCTTTTGTCAATAAATACATGACCTTTCTCAGATTATTCTGTGGCCATGTCCCTCCTTCATCAGTGTTCAAATCACCCATCCTTTCTTTCTCAAAACCTCCACCATCCGAACCCAGAACCTCTGCATCTCCAAGGCAAGCACATGGAATTTGTTTCAGACAAAGCTTGCACACCGCTCGACAAATGCATTCCCACTGTAGGCTCCCTGCGTCCCTTTGTCTTGTGTTGGGAAGGAGATGAGGGAGGTGGTGTCTGCCCAGGAGATTTTCATGCCTCATGTGAAATACAGTCTTCTCTCTCCAGTCAGCATCATCAACAAATCAGATGTGCAATCAAGGCCACGGGTCAGGGGCCGAAGGGGCCGGGGTAGGTAAATTGTTTGGCTGGAGATAGTATCTAGTGATAACCATAGAGTTTAGAATCATAAAAGGGGTTGAAGGTAGCATTCCCCTGCTCTGTGACTTGTGACCTTGTCTAAAGCTTTCGAATTTGAGAGTCACAAAGGATTGTTCCTAACCGTTGGCCCTGGGGTCTTCCAAGTGCCATACTCCCAGAATGAGAAGGGAGATCCGAAATGGTTCCCTGAACCAGAGAGAGGGACTCCTAATGCAAATATTTTTATCACCACCACCTGACCGCAACATCTACACTGTCTTCCAAACAGGAGACAAAGACAACTTTCATACTGATTGCCCAGCACATACTGTCTTTCCCAGTTTCCCCCTTTCCCCCAATCTTCCTTTCCATTCTGCTTCCCCTTGGGCTGTGAATCTCTGACAGAGGTTACTGGGGAAATAGCTCAGCAGAATTTTAGAGACCAAACAAAAGGCCTCACTAGGAAATTTACCTGTTTTAAAACATTGCTTCCTTCCTGCCTCTGCTAAATTGAATGCTCATTGTTTTTTTTTATCCTGATGTTCAAATCACTGCGTGCTGTATGAATCTAGAAAGCCTTAATTTACTACCACCAAGAAATAAAGCAATATGTTGGTAATTGGGTCAAGCTTCATTTAATATCCTGGCCGCAGGAGCTTGGTGTTCAGATGGGATACTCAAAAGTGGGCAAGAAACTCGCCTTACGTTAAAGTCAAGAGCAAGTCAGATCACTGAGACTGTCGTTCCTGTAAAGTTGAATCCCCGGTTTTGTCACTTCCCTTGGCTCAGTGACTTTGGCTGAAAATGAACAAGTAAAAAGCCTTTACCATCACAATTTAGTTCCGGCCTTTAATTCTATACTTGCCAGATATATTTGGGAATTCATAGTTTTTCATATTTTAGGAAGTTATCTGTGGCATACTTTGTAACATACCTCATAGAGTCTGGCATGGCACCCTTCATTAAAGGTATTAATAGTTCTGCATAAGATTATTGAAAACTAAATAGCTTGCATCCCTTTAGGTCAGGTTCTGTCACCAAATTAATTTGTGGCAAACACAAGTTTTTTTTAAAACTTCTATTTTTGTCAGATCCTTCTAGATTTCAGAATTATGGATAAGTAACTGTGCACCTAATTATACTTCTCCTGGCACTGATTGCAAACATTGGAGAAATCTTCAAAATTATGTTGACCATTAGTTATTCTAAGTTTAAAAAATGAAAAAGCCTTAGAGCATTAAAATCTGGAAGAATAATATGGCAACTTGACCTAAAAGGAAAAATTATCAATCAGTTGGAAAAAGAGAAATGACAAATCTCTACTCACCCAGACCTTCAGATCTGAGAAATCAATATGACGGAAAGCAAGTACTGACAGATGAAAGGCAAATTTCATCTTCAGCAAGTAAAAAGGCTTTAAGAGATATCGATTTTAAGTCTATTTGTCCTCAACCTTCGCCTCACCCTCTGTGAGCTGCTTAATGACTGTCATATAAACCAATAGAGCTGCTAACTTCCTTGGAGCATTAACTGGAGGTAGCCCCCTGCATCTTGTCAAGATCTCAGAATAGGGCTAGCAGTAAATTAAATGCATTTTCCCTTTACATGTGTTCAGAATAGGACAAGTTTTCAAGAAGATTGGTATCCAAGAGCATGCAACATGAAACCAAAAAGACGGAGTATTTGTAAGGGGAAAGTAATACATACATTGCTTACCAGGTCTAAATTTTCACAGAGAAGTCACCAAATGTGGTTCATTTGTTCAATAGCTGATAATGATGATTAGTTCAGAGAGGAGTTATTCTGATAAAATGCTGAATACACAGTAGAAGAAGGAGAGAGAATATTTAAAGACTAGTAAATATTGCAGTGAAAATATTCACGTGGAAAATCTGTGAAACAAATTGGTTTTCCATGTGCTGTGAGCCCAATGGTTTCTTCTTTTTGACCCCTACGCCAGAAGTGGTCCTCACCATTCCAGGAAGGAGAGGGGCAGGGGGAAGGGAGCGCCTACCACCAGCTGTGTGCAGTGGAGGCTGGTGCTGTTACTGGAACTTCCCAAAACCCAGCTCCAGGTGCCCAACAGCAACTCAGGAGGGTTTCATTACGATGCCCACCAGGTGCGCAAAGCCGTTCACATGAGCGAGGAAATACTTCCAAAGACACTCGTATTGGGGACACCCCAACCAGGAGTGTGCCCTAGTGGTCATTCCTCCTTTTCCCTTGGCATCGCCATCTCCTAAAGCCATGGGTCCATTTTTGAAAGCCTTTTTTTTCTTTCAAGTCAGCAGATCAGCTTGCATTCAAAACCACATGTGATGAACAGGACCTCTCCATTTGGGAACTAGATGTGAAACAGTCCCTGCCTGTCAACAGCACATTTGTGGCATCTCCAGAACTATCCCAAGAAATATTTGCAGCTAGGATGCCAGTCTCATGAACCACCCAGGAAGGCTACCGCAAAGTTTAAATTGTTGCTCAGATATCAGCAAACAGCATCGTCTAGGTACCAAAAGACGGCGTTGAAGAATCATTAAAAACAATGACAACAACCTTCACCTAAATATTTCCAAGACTAGCCATTTCCATATTGTGGAATGTTTCTCGTTACAGTCAATGAGCTACTGAATTTTATACTGATGAAATCGGTATGTCTGAAATCAGTCCCGGTCCATGTGATGATGAACATATGATAGAGACTGAAATTGAAATAAATCCTCATGAACAAAGAATTCCCAGGGAGTACCAATCATTTTTCTGCTGAAGGAGTAGATGGTACTCCGCAACCCTCAACTCCTTTGACAAAGGTTTATTGACCAGGTATTATGATAGAATCTGGATGAATAAAAAAGATATAGTATCCATATTCTAAATAAAACTCCGATCAACAACTGGCATCACATAATGGGTGGGAAGGTGAATACCAAACAGTGGCAACATTCATTCATTCACCGGACAAGTATTTACTAAGAACCTACTGTGTGCCTGGCACTGTGCAGGTACTATGAATCCTGCTCTGGTGGCGTTTACCAAAGAAACCATTTTCATCACCATACGGGGAGAGGGATAAATCTCAGGGAGTCCTCTCAGAGAAGACCCTTGAGCAGGATTTTATAACTCAGACAAGGTGAGCATCACAAGCCATAATGCACTTGAACATTCAAAAAGCACACAGGAAGCCCACTCAGGGAGACAATATTGGATAAGGTCAATGAAGCAATTTCTGCCACAGCTTAACAGTATCATAATATTAATTGTAAGTTAACTTTGTCATGGCCTTGAGTTAGTCATATGGAAATAGCAGGTTCTGTTTTGTTCTGATGTTATTCCATAGATTAAGACTTATATCCAATCCTATGTTTTCTCTCTCACTCACACGCACACACTCACAATATTTTTAAAGGATGAGGATATTCTCTGAAAATAACAATGAAACACAATTTCTTGGACAAGCTCTAAGGGCTTCAAAGCAGCTTGACTGTCCTCTCAAACAGCGTATGTAATAGCGGCTGTCCAAACTCACCACACGCCCGCGAATCTGCAGTCACGATGTCCCCTGATTGGAGCTCACAGAGAAGGTGGCAGCAGCTCCCTCCCTCAACGATCCTGGAATTCTTCAGCCAACATGGGTGCTCTTTTCTGTCATTCTAATTGTTATGAACTTATGATGGTAATGGTCGGAATCTTTGAGGTATCTCAACTTACTGTGTCTGATTATTGAAAACTAGACTATGCTAGTCATTTACAAAATAGTAGATAGCCCAAGTAAGATTGATTAGGTAGTCATTAAAATGACCAAGAAATTGATTGTACTTGTAAACCCACTAAGGGTGGGTTCTTTGAAACCTCAAATATTATCAGGGTTGTGAATGTGCAATTATCTGGCCACAGTGACAACCCACTAAACAATGAAAGCCATTAGAAAGTGTAGCAGGAAGGCTCTTAACCCCTGTTTCGCTGCAGTTGGAGGTAACTGTCCTCATTATTTTTCAGAGCCCCAAATGTCTCCCAAAGTCACAGTAGGCTTATTAAGCTCACTTCCAGATAGTCACACAAAAGATACAGGGGAGAGGATTTCCAATTAGAAAGATTAACCAGTAATTGGTACTTCTTTCTTCTCCAGTCTTACCACTGACCGCCAAAGAATGCAGCTACCTTCTACAAATAAAGTGTAACAAAAAAAACTCCGTGACTTGACCCAAGCCAAGGAACAAGTATAAAGGACACAAGGGCAAAGACAGCGAGGTGGGGGGGAGGGGGGGACTGACTGTGGGAGGAAGGGGTAGGGCAGGGAAGAGTGATGGGGGGAGAAATGAGGACAACTGTAATTAAACAATAATTTTTTAAAATACAGGTTTCACATCATGAAGGGATTCTTCAAGGGTGTTTCCATTTCGAATTTTAACAAATCTGTCATAGGCTTTTTCATTTACGAGAACCTAGATAAAGGGACAACACTGTCACAACTGATAAACAGCCTTCTTCATTTTACCTCAAAGCCATTCTTTTGGAGCTGGAGACTGAAGTAGATATAACTACCTTTGTAAAATTTTACCTTTTTCATACTCCCAGAATAACTGCACAAATGCTTTGGATTTCAACTGTACAGTTTCTCCGGCTGCAATCCCACCCCCTGATGATGGAGAAATGTGAGAAATGTTGGTTTTTCATGCTCCCTTGCCAGTTAGGAAAGCCCCTGAAAAGATCAGTTTGCTGAACAGATCCTTGTCTTCGGAGAAGAAGCAGAGCAGGATTCAGACCATTTCTCTTGCTCTCCTTACAACCACAGGCCAATAGGTGATTTACGACCTACTTGATCTTTATGAATGACGACCCCGCAGCAAAGGCTTTCCATCAGCTAGTCGGATGGTGAGGCTCCGGTTGGCCCTCCTCCACCACGTTTATAATATTAAAACACCCAAAGAATAATGGACCATGGGCCCACTGGAGGGTTGGAGACCAAGAAGCTGTGGATTTAAAGAAAAAGAGAGAGAGAGACATTCAAATAATGACCTCTCACTCACATAATGAAAACCAGAGTCCCCTCCGAGTTCCAAGCGGGTATTGTTTCTCCGAGACCATCGCCTTGGGCCTTCTGTGCGTAATGTTTCTTTTTAAAATATGCACACAGGAAGTACAGACACAGCCACAGGAGAGTCTCCCTCCCTTTTAAAATGTGTGCTTAATCCCAAACGCAGGTGGCCAAATAACCTTCGGGGTGATCGTGTGATGTGATGTAACGACTCCTTTTGCTTTTATAAAAAAGAAAGCCACACGGTCTCAGGTGCTGAGTGTTTCTGTTTCTTTAACTTCCCTCACCTAACTTCATTGGCCTGTGGCCTCAAGGCTCCGATGCCTACTTCTTCACAGCCAATAGCTTGTTCTGGCCAGGAAGAAAAGTGACCTTTCTTATTTGATTTTCTAAACAATGCAGCATATTCTACTCTTAGCAAAGTGCTCTGCAGGCCTTGGAACCCAATGTTACACTTTGGGGGGAGCTGGAATCCAACAAAGACCTTGGGAATATTAGACCAAACGTCTCCTTTGGCTGAAATTAAGAAACACTTGGTCATCCTTATGGTGACAGCAAAGACAACATTTAAAACTTTTTTTGAGGTTACTGTTTCTGGACTTCAGTGAGATAAATGTCACGTACCGATCTCCTTTTGCAGAGTATTGCCCCTTGGGTTCTCTGTGGCCACTGATGAAATACAAAATCAGGTTTATGGGCTGCATGTTTTGTTCTTCCATATTTTTTTGGTTGCACTAGGTGGATGGGCCATTGTTG
Source organism: Macrotus californicus (assembly GCA_007922815.1). NCBI lineage: Eukaryota > Metazoa > Chordata > Mammalia > Chiroptera > Phyllostomidae > Macrotus > Macrotus californicus. Next base: position 13,278 of record VMDR010006826.1, on the reverse strand, counting down.
TGTGGTACCCATTTTCAGGAGAAGTGTCGAGGGGGCAGAGGGTGGGGTCTGTGGTGATTTCAAAGAACTTTTCAGACAACATTGCTGAAGGGGGATAACCTAATGCCCAGCAGAACATATCACTGTCAGAATGTGAGAGTAAATTTATCAAGGACATGGAGATTTTGAGGAGATGATCCTGGACATTTAACAAGCTTCAGTCCAGAAGACTGCAGAGCTAGCCTGCTCACTGCTGGCAGGTGAGCCCTAACCATAGTCAGAGTGTTCATTACCCCGTAACTGTAAGTAAATCGGAGGCCTTTTACTGCTGATCTGTTTGTAGCTGTTTACTGGTCACTCATCATTTCCTCCCCATTTTCCTGCACGGTTCTGTTTTAGCAGCATCTCCAAAGGTACATTTTGCTTCTGTTCACATCCAGGGCTCCTCATGAGAAGGATCGGTAACTGTTGGCAAGCCTCTTGAAAACTTATAAAACTAAAGGTAAGCCCTTCAGCACATGTAATTGAACAACTGCGAAAAGCCACTTTAGAGAAATGTATCAAGGTTCTTTCTGATGTTTGTCCCAGGTAGACTATCCCAGGAACCAGGGGTTTGTAGGGGTTTGTTTTGTTCCTATGCCCAAATACATTGTTTCTATAGGTCCAAGAGTGGACTAGAAATACAAAGAGTCGCATTTTTAAAACATTAAGTTCCATCGTCCAAGTGTTCCAACCTCGGTGGAAAGGATTGTAATTGGAAATTTCACGCTTCCGTTGCCTGTGCCATGGGTGTACCTGCTGGTGCTACCGCTCCAGGTAAATACTGTTCCTTTGGGGCTGTAGTGAGTCCAATGCATGGGATCGTGTAGTAGAAGACCTCAAGATACTGATTTTATCTCAAAATACCATTCGTATTTGAATAAATTTGAGTCTGCTTTAAGTTAGGATCACACAGCAAACCTCCGTAAGACGAATGCATATCTGAACACCTCCAGGAAACTTCTTTATGCCGCCAGCCTTCTGACTTCGCACAATCGGAACGAAAAATAGAACTTCCTGCAGGCCCTGTCCCAGCCTTCCTAAAATCTCTCCCACCCCTCTAACCTCCAAGCAGAGAGGACTGCCAAAAGACTGAGCCCAGAGGCAGTTCATTCATTCTCATCTTCTTTATTGAAAATGTCCAAGTGTCCCTGAATGTGCCTTGGTCCAGCATTTGGGACATCTCCCAGGGGCTTTCTAAAATAATATCAGTGTCTATATTAGCCTTCCTCTTGACACTAGGTGGCCGTGGTAGTAGAACTTCAATGTGGTTCTGTACAAAGAGAATGCCCCACCCTCAGACCCCAAACTCAGAAACACGGACCAACTCTGCCCAGCACATGTTGTAGATATGAAGAGAAAGAGCTGCCTTTAAGTTTTCATGACATGCTCAGGTTAGATTAGGACTGAACAGTCCAGAATTTGCTTTTTGGTTCTGCCACTGTGTTTCTGTTCCTGTTTGGAAGAATCACTTTATTTCTGTATTAGAGGATATGACAACAACAATGCTTGAGGGGTCATACCCTTTGGAAGTACTGCCATTATTCATATTTGAAATGGTGATCTGGTTTTCATATTAAAGATAGATGATAGGTAGATAGATAGGTAGATAGATAGATAGATAGATAGATAGATAGATAGATAGATATTAGCTAGACAGATAGACAGGCACATATATATTTGGTCAAGGAGTACCCAGCACTGATGCCACCTCATTAAAGTGTCCGGCGTTCTTGAAATTCTCACTTGCTAAGTATTGTATTTAGCTTTGGGAGACACATTAGCTTCAAGGCATAAAACAAAACAAGAATGGAGCCACATCTATCAAAAATATTGAATACTGCATCTGCCCTCAGTTTTTATCAAAATCACTCTAAATCCTGCCAGTCTGGCCAACTAAAAAGAGTAGAAGAATGGAGATATTCTACTGATGTTGGAATAAGGACAGAAAAAGATGTTTGACTCAGCCAATAAAATTGAAACGCTGTAGGATAAAGCCAAGGGGATAAATAACCCATCTGAATTAGGATGCAGACAAGACTTCACGGCCTAGATTTTTCTCTCAGTTCTGGTTACTGGGACCAACGATGAGGGTATTTATTAATGGCATCCAAAATTCTCTCCTTTGCCAAACACAATATTTTTTCCAATGTGGTAGTAGTGAAATGTGTCTTTTGTACTGATTTTTAAAATTCCCTAGCCAGATGTATTTTCCTGGAAAAATACAGCAGGATGAATACCATTGATAATCAGAAGTAGCCAGCTAGAATTCTCGGGAAACAATTTCCAAAGAACACAGCTACTTTTTTATATGTGCATCCTCTTGGTGTTTTCTTTGTTACAGAGCAGTTAGATCTGGCTGGAGACACAATGAAAGGGCTGAGGAGGGGGGCATGTATTCAAAAGATGTCAAAGTAACTCTCGGTTTTGTAGGTCAGACTGAGCTACTATTTCGGAATGAAGTGCATCTTTTTTTTAGAAAGTGGCCTGTCTGGGAGTGTGGAGGCATGGCTAAGGAGAGGGAAAGGACTGTAATGCATGTTTGTTCAGATCAGAGTTTGCACAAGCTCAGGGACACCAGGGGGATTGGTTTCTAAAGCCGACTTGTGCAGTTCTTCTGTGAAAGTGTAAAAGGCAGCATCCCTGAGCTCTCTCTCTCTCTGACCAGGAAGCAGGACTAGAGTCACAAGTGAGAGGCTAACAGCTCTGCCTGTGCCCAGTTTTCAGCTTGCATACCGTCCTGTCCTGCTGCACATTCATCCCTCAGGAGCTGGACAGTGAGAAGTAGTCTAAACATCCAGTCCAGGGAACACTCACTGATGGTCTTCCAGCAATAATAGTTGGACTCATAGCAAAAGGTAATCATAATTCCTTCCTCAAGATAACACCATCCATTGAGGGAAGACCAAAGTATAAATGTTTGTTGAAGGTCCACCTATGGGTCCTATTGTTTTAGGCACCAAAGACAGAGAAGTGAACAAGACACACAGAAGTCCCCGCCCTCATGGAGCTTATATTCTGTATCCTATCCAGCAGGACTTTCTGCAACAATAGACGTGTTCTATGTCCCTGTTCTACAGCAACCAGCCATGTGTGGTTATTCAGTACTTGAAGTGTGGCTAGTGCGGATAAAGAACTGACTTTTCAATTTTATTGAGTTTTGACTAGTTTAAATTTAAGCAGTCCCGTGTGGCTAGTGACTACCACATTGTACCAAGCGGTTCTAGAGCAGGGCTATGTCACTGAACTTCCAGTGGTAATGAAATGTTCTGTGTCTGTGCTGACAGGGTGACCACCAGTCACGTGTGGTTAGTGAGCTCCTGAAATGTGGCTAGTGTGACTGAAGAACTGAGTATTACATTTTAATTAATTTTCATAAATTTAAATTGAAATGAAATATGTGGCTAGTGACTGCTATATTGGAGAGCGCAGTTCTAGAAACTTGCTTCTCAAATTATGGTCCCTAGACCAGCAGCATCAACAACACTTGGGATATTAAAAATTCAGAATCTGCATTCTAATAGGATCCTCAGATTAAATTTTGAGAAGCACTTGTGTGTTGGAGGCAGACAAACAATAACATGAAGTGTGTGTGTGTGTATACATGTGTGTGTGTGTGGAAAGAATGTGGATGTGGATGACGAGAAGCTCTATGGTGCAGAACAAAACAGGGCAAGGGCATAGGGAGTGCTGCATGGAGAGGTTTCGATATTTAATAGAACAGTAAGAAAAGTCTTCACTGAAATGGTGATGTTAGAGAAAAGACTTGAAGAGGTGAGGGAACAGGTAATGTAGATATCCAGGCAGACATCTAGAGAGGAATAGCATTCAGGCAGCTTGAACAGTAAGTTCAAAGACCCTGAGGCAGGAGCAAAGACCCTGCTAGTTTGCTCCGTGAACTTAAGGGAGGACAGGTTGGCTGGGGCAAAGTGGAAGATGGGGTGGCAGAGGGAGCGGGACAGCTGTGGGAAGCTGGTGCTATCGCAAGGAATTTGGCTTTTACTCCAAGGAAGACTGGAGGATTTGAAACAGAACAGATGATATGATTTGGTATATATTTTAAAGAGTTCCTTCAAGTTTTGTATGGAAAAAGACTTAAGTGACAACAAGACACAAGCAGAGAGACTAGCTAGGAAACTATTGCAACAGTCTAAGTGAAAGATGAGAATAGTTTGGGCCAGGGTTTGGGAAAGTGCTCAGAGTCTGGGTATGTTTTGAAGATAACACCAAGAAGATTAGCCTGCAGACTGGATGCAGACTGAGGGATAGAGAGCAATCAGAAGATGACTCCAAGCTAACTGAAACAAGCTCTCGTTTTACCGGGAGGGACTACAAAATAAAGTCAGACATTATTTCCTGTGCTATCTACATGATCAAAACCTCAGAAATCTGTCACATTCATGAGGAGAAGTCCATTCGTGTACCCACATTGGCAATCTGAGCAAACAATTCACAGCATGGCTCCAGCCAGCCCTCCAACAAACTGCTCTCTTCTCATGGACACCTCAGTTTTTCTCAGTCTTTCATGAGAGGCTATGGGAATTCATCTTCAACCAGATTTGCCTCCCAATAAAACCTCTTTATAGAAATGCTGGAGTTGCCACTGTCTATTAATTCTCTTCCTAAAGAAATTTCTGGAAAGCCACAGAGACTACTTGATACCTCCACTTACCAACCTGCCTTGGATTCTTGCTGATCCTGCACTCAGCAAGGCCCCTCTGGCCCTCTCTTCTGTGGCTCCTCCTGGTGGTACTGCTCTTCCCAGAATTCAGTCATTGTGAGCCAACAGTCATCCAAGACTTATTTAGTCATTTAAACTATTCAACCAATATGCCTGAACATCAACACGTGCCAAGCACTTTCTTAGGTGCTGATAACACAAACAGAGCAGACAATTCCCTACCCTTGTGAAACTTTCTTTGCTTAAAGGAAGACAAACAATGAATAAAATGTAATATCATGTAGTGATAAGGACTATGAAGAAAACTAAAGTAGATAAAGGGAAAAGTGAATGCCCAAGAAGGTGGAGAGTCCTATTTTAGATAGAAATGTAAACAATTTGCAATTGAATGTTGTTATTAGTTTCCTATTACAGATAACAAATCATCCCAAAATTTGGCAACTTAAAGCAACTAACATTATCTCATCATTTCTGTGGGTCATAGAATGGTATCACGAGTTCTTTATCTCACTTAACTTGGGAGCAGTTGAGCTGAGTGGTTCTGGCTCAAGGTCTCTCCGTAAGATATCAGCCCATGCTGCAGTCATCTGAAGTCTTGACAGGCTGGAGAACCCACTTCCCCTGCATTCAGTGACTACTGGCAGGAAGCCCTACCACATGGGCCTCTCCAAGGGGCTGCTCATGACACGGCAGCTGATTTCCCCCAGAGTGAGTGATCCAAAAAAGAGGCTAAGAGAAAGCAAGCCAGAAGCCATGTGTCTTTAATGACCTTGCCTTGAAGTGACATGCTCTCACTTCTGCTGTACCCTGTTAGTCACACGGACTGACTCTGATACAAGGTGGAAGGAAACTACACAAGCCACGAATTCCAGGAGTCCAGGTTCATTGGGAGGCCATCTTGGAGGCTGTCTACCTCAAATGTATAGAATCCCATTCTTGAGAGCTGCTCAACTTTGGGTTATTTAGTCATGCCATTGGCCACCTCTTCTGGTCTGTCTCCCAGGAGCCAAGAGAAGCAAGGAGGGAGAAAAGGAGGGCGGGGGTGGGGGGAGAAGGAGAGAAAGAAGGAGGAGGAAATGGGAAGAGAAGAAAACAATTTAAGTGCAAAAAAAGATAAATTTCTGCATTTTCTTTTGAAAAGTCACTTCAGTTTTTCCCATCTCTGAACCCAGGTCAGCTCTAAACGTGCCGTTTCACATCCAAAGACTCATCAGTGGCCTTTGCTGCAATACAGTGGCTTACTCAATATCTCAACATTTCTTTCTCTCACTGTCAGTCAAGGAAAAAGGGGTTTTCTAAGAATTTTATTCCCCAAAAGATAGGAATTATGCCAAATGTTCCCCTTATAACATTAAAGTGTGATAGGACTTTTTGTTATAAATAATTGATTACATTAAACCTATTTGAAGACATCTATTTTATGATCCACTGTCCCTGTTCAACATCTGACACTCTTAATTCACTCAAGTCTCTGTGAAATGTTTCATGCAATAAATTTTTCCTTGGGTTTAGTTTCAGGGAAAAAATTCACTCTCCAGGCAAGCTTGCCTGCTTTCTTTTAACAGCCCATGAGAATGACATACCTCGGTATATTTCTCTGTCTGTCTTTGTTTCCAGGAAACCCAGAAAATAATTAAGGACCGAACTATAATCTTTAGTTTTCTCCAGGTAATTGGTAACATCTATTCATTCTTGAAGTTTCATATGCTTACTCATCTTCTCTTTTTTTTCATTATGTTAAAAGTTATACATCATCTCCAATCCTGTTGCAGTAGGCAGAATTTATATTCCAAACAATAGTAAATTATGCCAACTTCTGCTAAGAGTAAAAGATTCTTGACTCAAGCTCCAAAGCTTGGGTCTTTATACACAAGCACTATCAGTCAGTTCCAGGGGCGCTGCTGAAAATGAAGAACTCTTAGCTGATCCCTCTAGCATCCTGAGAAATCTGCAGTCTCTTATATGAGTGCTTTCTTGAAAATCATGGAGTTAGCAAGAGATGATTCAGATTCGTCCTTCCTCTGACTCAACCAGACACTACTTGTTCTGTCTGAACTGTATCCTCCCCAACAAAATTCATATGTTGAAGTCCTTACCGCCAGTGACTCAGAATGAACTGTATTTGGTTCAGGGTCTTTACAGTGGTTATTAAGTTAAAATAAGTTCATTTGGATGGGCCCTAATCTGACATCACTGCTGTCCTTATCAGAAGAGAAAATTTGGACATAGACACATACATAAGGAACACCAACTGAAGATACAAAGAGAAAATGGCTCAGGAGATAGGTTTCAGGGGGAAAGAAAAAACTTATGGACAACCTGATCCTGTACTTCTAACATCCGGGTTGGTAAGAAAATAAATTTTTGTTATCGAAGTCACCCAATCTGTGGTACTTTGTTATGGCAGACCTAGTAAACGATTACACTATAATTTAGTGTAATTTATAATGTAATTTACTCCACAGAGGAGTAAAACCTGGAGCCTCCAATATTTTCATAAATAGGGTCAAACCATAACTAGCCACAATTTGGTCTGAAGATATGAAATTAATGTAGAGACTGGGCACAGGAAATAGAGCCAGAAACCAACCATGCTTTCAGGTATCAACTACATCCCAAGTGAACTTCTGGAAATATTTAAAGCATGATCGGTCTAATCAAAAACTCACTTCTATGAACTCTACGGGGTAAGAGAATGCTAATAAAGGGAAAGGGGTATCAAAGAGAAGATTGTTTCCTCTTTGGCCCAAAGGTTGTGCTTCCCCACTTAATTCTTAAGCACCATAGTTGACAATATCCTCTTATGGCAAACCCACCAATGACCACCTTCTATTCATCTTTTGAAATTGCCTTAAACCCCTGCCGTGTTAAACATGAAGACCGATAGGAAGGCATAAGACCTCACCCTGGGTCTGGTGGAGAGATCTTGAAATGTGGGCATCACAGATCAATATTCACATTAAAATCCCATCGACACATTGTTGCTTCCCTGAGGAGAGACAGAAGAGCACTTCCAGGCCCAGAGGACTTTTTGCAGTGGCACAAGTCTGCTAAAATCATGGCTGGAGAACATTTCCAGCATCTACTTTGACCTTATAGTCTAGTAAAGTAAGGACTGTCGGGGAGAGGTTGGAGAGTTTATGGGTAGAAATTCAGAACCAGGAAAAAGTTGCCCTCTGTAGATAAGCTAAAAGGCACACAGATACTTCCTTTTTCCCCCCTCTTCCTTTAAAAAAAAACTACAGTAGTATTTCCCTTACAGAAAGGGGATATAAATATTTACGCATCCAAAGATGGTGTTGCTGGTGACACTCAGCTATTATCATCTTCAGAATGTGATCCAGACAGAGCTGTTCCAGATATTTCCATGCCGTTATGCCAATGGCCAACCTTGATAAGTGAGGGCCTAGATTCATTCTCTTCTGATCTCTGCCAAATGTACATGGTGAAGTTTTTCCACAGTCTGTCAGTTGAACCCCTCCATGCAAGGATGCAAGCCTTTGAATGAGGAAAGTAGGATGAGTAACTGTTGACTCAAGTACACAGGTACCAGACATATGTACATACATTGGAAGTATTGATGGATGGTGTGTCCCTTTATCTGTTTTTTTTTTATTATAGCAGGACTGATGAGTATAGTTCATCAACTACCATTTCTTGGGTGGGACAATCAGGAAGTATGAGTGGTGGCTATAAAAATGCCATCACTGTCATCATCACTCATCCCCTGTGACTGGCTGCTTCCTGTCACTGCTTCCTTCATCATTTTATTGGGACTAAGAGGCAGTGGCCAAAGTGAGGCATTTACTGTCATCTCCTGAGATGGCGTAGAGTCATGGAGACACTAATAGGCTTGGGGTCAGAAACGCCATCTTTATGCTTTATTAGCTATATGACCATGGCAGGTCACTTAATCTTTCATTCCTCAGTGGTCTCATCTCTCCCGTGTGGGAATTTTCTTTTAATTCTAAAGCAATCTATAATCTATATCTCTGCATACCAAAATGACACTCTTTTTCAAAAATGCTTAAGTTTGATTTTAACATGCTTTGGGCTCAAGAATAGGCTTTGCTGATTACTTGTATGTCTGGTAAATGGTAATTCTTCACCTACTGAGTAAGCAATTAGCTTGGTGCAGTTTGAAAATGTAGAGTTAACTTAATCTTTGGGGATTTAGTTTATAAAACTACCAAAATGTTTTCAATTTGGTCTTTCTTTCCATACTATTAACATATCATTTTCCTACCCAAAGAAGCTTTCAATAAAGAGGCACTATAATGTTAGTAAGGGCTTGGTGTGGAAGATGGGAAGATTAAGCACCAGGTGCTTTGGTTTCCTTGGCCCTGAGAAGCTACCTTGAGTCCTTTCCTGTTCTGTGTGTTCTTTTCTGTTCTATTTTGTTTTGGCCTATGAGGGGGGGGAAAGCATGGAAGACAGCAATGTCATGGTAGTGACAGAAAAGCCCAGTGTAGGTAGAAGTGGCAGTGAGTGAAAGGCCCAGGCAACCCTGATGGAGGTTCTAACCACTGCTGATGGTTCTGGCCATATTTACCAGTGAGGACAGAAGGGACCTACTAGCTACACTGAAAGATTGTGCTCAGCCCACAGCTCTGGGCATTTGAGCAGCCCCAGCTGTGGTGAGCACGTGAGCACAGTAGGCCATAGCTGAATGTGGAAGAGGTGACCAAAACTGACTAGGGCTTGTGGAGGAGATGGTGAACGCCCTCTCTGTGTGTGTTGGACAAAAAGGCAAGCCCAGGCTAATGGGTTCTGCTCACTAGTCCCTGAATGGCTAGAAGAGCCTTTGGGATTGGGCTGTCAATGTTAGCCACTGAGAAGGAACCATCCAAAAAATGGGTATACAACAATAGAAGGAAGCACTGAGTAATCTTCATTATATCACAACTGCACACTTTTCCCACAGTGAATTTTCCTGAATTTTTTTCTCAAACCATAGGTTCATAATACAATAAAATGTTCTTACCAATAATACATAAACAATGTAATGGTGCTTTATGGTGACAATCCAGGAGGAATTTTAAGGTTTGAATTTTCATGTTTTATTCTAGATAAATGGAAGTTCACTTTCTTACACAGGTTTCTATCACATGATCAGAGCATAAGGAAACTAGACTCTAGTTTAAAAAGTGTAAGTACACACTTTTGAACACTCACAAGTGGGTTTTGCCTACACACTTGAAATAATCCCCAAGAGATCCAATCAACCAGGAGCTTTATCCTCCAGAGGGATGAAGAACTTTCTAGCCATCAGTAACACTGGACTTGGAAATTGAAATTTATGGAAAGTGTTCCATTAGAAGTAAAATATGAGATGTATCCCCTGAGAGTGAGCTGTAACATTGAGAAATGGACTTACCTACATAAATCTATACCTGAGTGTGATTCCAGAGACAAAGCTGCCTATATATCAGAGAGCAACAGCTCTTTGCCATATAAAGTTCTATCTTCAGTTTTCTGAGAAGCTTTCTTTGTACTTTGAGGAGTATGTCCAGCCTCAGACCCTCCCCCTAGAGGGCCCCTGGGTTCCTTATGAAAAGTCTGGAGCCCCTTCCCAGATCCAGCAAATCCAGGATAGGATGACCATTTCTTAGCACCAGCTTTCCCAAGCTGGATGGTGCTTCCACTGCTGATTAAGCTGGGTGACCTTGTGGCAGGTACTTAATCTTAGCCTCCTGATCTTGAAAGTAAGAATAACAGTGCCTACCACATGGGATTGTTGGAAGAATTAGTTAAATTAATACAGGTAAAGCAGAAGAGCACTCAACTTATTTCTCACAGAAAAAATAAGACAGCCCTAAAATTACACACTATAGATATATTAATTTTATTTTCAATTCCACTTCATCAATTAGTCTTTAGGGATCAGGGGTTCTCAAATTTTAGATTGCATTACCATAACCTGGAGGGCCTGTTAAAACACAGATAGATGGGTCCCATACCTGGATCTTCTGATTTTGTTGGGACCTGAGAATTTTCACCCCTAACAAATTTCAAGGGAACACTAATATTACTGGCTTGAGTACAACACTGAGAACCACTGTTACAGACCATTGGCTTTGTTATATACTTTCTCTGTTAAGCAAACTCCTTTGTTCTAAATGGGACAAGATCAGGTTAAAATACATTAATCTATTTGTGATTTATTTCAAATAACTTATCAGAATTTATAAGCAGCTATACTTCCAAGACTGTTTTACAAGTTGATTTCTTTGAATGCAAAGTTCAAAAAAGAAAATGGAGAACAAATCTAGGACATGGATATTGATTTGATCCTTATAGGCATCACCCAGCCTGGTACAAGTTTGGATATCAATTATGGCCTGTTTTATGTCTATGGTTTTATTCAGAAAACCAAAACAAAAAGCTGGGACTCACTATGTTTTCCTAATCATGAGGCTGCAGAGCGAATGATACAATCAAGGGCCTAAAGACCTTTTCTTCACTTTCTGTAAAGTGCCAGCTGCAATGACTTCTGAGATCACAGGAAAAAGAAAATCTCATCCTCTTGATGGAAAATGAAAATCCCCCTAGCATTTATGGGACTTGGAGAGGAAGTGGCTGTTCACTTCATGATACAAAGAAGTACACGGGGCAAGGACCCAAAACTCCGAGCCTGCTTTCCATCATGTTACACACAGAGAAGGGACACAGACATGCCAGAGATAGTCTATATTGGATACAGATGTCCCCAAAAGAGCAAGTTTATTCTGTTAAACTACCACGGCAACACCAGCTGCTTATGAAATCACGAGGAGAGAGGTGAGGAGGGTTACATGTTCAGACATATATTTACAATAATTTTACAAACTCTGTGATTTCCAAGGAAGAACAAGATGAAAGCAGCTTGCTTATAAAACCAGACTTGCTAATTAGATCTACCATCTTCCACTACCTTGAACACCATTTCTGCAAAATATATGCACTGAATGGAGAACTGAGGCAATTAGCCAGAGCATTCAAGGAGAAAATAAAAAGCTCACTTTGATTCAATCAAGTGTCTGCTTTAGTGGGCAGGCTTAACTTTTAGAAGTGGAAGTGAATCCAATCGCCTCATCATGCAGTATAGGTTCAGACTTAATGTTTTAAAGTGACATCTGGCTAACAGTTCCTGAAAAACTTCTCCCAGCTTCCTCATTTCTCTTCACTTTCTGATCTTTTTGGCTCAAGATCAATCCATCCATCAGTCAATCAATGAATTAGCAATGACTCATGTGGATCTGCAAAGTAGAACTGATGGGCAAATGTTTCCAAAATGAGGGAATTTTCAATGACTAAAAAATTGATGGAAACTTAGCGTCCTGTGTGCTTCTGACTCAGAAAGGTAAGGATGGTACCAATTGGAAAATTGAACCATAGTTTCTCATCTACATGGAAATTCCAATTGAGGTACTACATGTGATTTTGAAAATGTGGTAGTACCTTTATGCTTAAATTCACTGGGGACTGAAACTCCCAGGAAACTTATAAGCACAATAAGAAGGAGGTTTGAATGAGAACATTATGGGAGGAGAGGTTACCTAAGTAATGTACTCTGGATGTAGCCATGGAACAGCCCAGAAAGCATTTTGAACAGTTCCAACGGATGAGGGGTAGATCAAAATGTAAATCTAACATATAGTCTACATTGCATAACTTACTACAACATAACTTATGTGAACATAACAACATAAATATAATGCTTTCTACAAAGTAACCCAGCCACATCTGTCTGACTCATGTTTTCATCTTATTATTTTAGACAAGTGAGGGTAGAGGTAAAGGGTATAAAAGATTTGCTAAATTTTCCCTTGCAGCATTCATCACAAACTTAAAACTGAGAAGGCTCAAGTATTATCAGTCCATTCTGCAACACAGGGATGAAACTTGACCCCAGAGGGCTTCCCTGGGCTTTAACTCAGTAACAGATCATTGTTTTTTTTATAATCACTGCACAGTCATGGTGGATGACATCTGAACAAAAGATGTCATCATCTTTTAGGTTTACTGTGTACCTTCTCTCATTAACCCTGGCTACTCTCTGGCTTATTTGTGGCACTGAATTGGGAGCACTAAAAATTTTCTTTATTCATGAAATTAGGGATGCATACACAATACAATGCACTGCAAGTTACTTGAGTAATAATTGTTGGCCTCTTTAAGATTCATGGGAAGACAGCAGTGATTAGAGATTTTAATTAGGAAAATCTAATAAATCCACTCAGGTGCTGATACTAGATGTTACTGAATAGTTCTTTATAACATTTCTCATATGAGATCTATAAAGGCCCCCCTGTGGAAGTTTAAATATCTGTGTGCACGGTATGATCTCAACTATGTTTTTTTAAAAGCATAGAAAAAGGCTGTGAGAGCCCTGGCCATTGTGGCTCAGTTAGTAGGAGCGTCATCCTATAGCCAAAAGTTTATGGGTTAAATTCCCAGTCAGGGCACATACCTACACGGTGGCTGGGATTCCCCATCAGAGTGCATACGATCCCCGGTCTGTGCACATACAGAAAGCAACCAATCCATGTTTCTCTTTCACATCGTTGTTTCTCTCTGCCCCTTCCTCTCTCTGTAAA
>VMDR010006825.1:0-43446 GCA_007922815.1 Macrotus californicus | reverse complement strand
ATTTTAATTTTCCTTCAGTCCCTCTGAAGAACTTACCAACTAAGAATGACCCAGGCAAGATTGCTAGATTTAAGAGCATTGTGGGTAATTCTGCACTATTGGAGGTCACAGAGCTGAGAGATTTTCAAGTGTAAGTGGCTTAGTGACATTCTCCTTGATTGGTGTTGTGGGTCAGAGGATAAATAGCTTTATTGAGCATCTACAAGTACAGTGACATTTTACATTGGGAGATGAATATATTCATTTATTCTTATTTTATTTTCCAGTCCTGTTTTTACTCAATGGCATTACATGTTGAATACATATCTTTACAAAATACTGTGTTAGAAAGATCTGGAAAATGGGGATACATTTGGAGAGGCTGAGACATAGAAATAATAGCAATTTGGGGATGACTGAGTTAGGGTCGGAAGTTAAGCTGGAGACTTCTCAGAAAAAAGCAAATTCTAGGCTTTAAAAAACTGCTTAATTATCTTATTTCTGCCAAAGGAACAAAGTCAAGGCTGGGTTGAAGGACCGTCCGGGAAATGAGAAGCCTGATGAGGGGACAGAGTCTCTCTCCCAGGCCCACCATGTACTTCTGGGGCCGGCCCTACGCGTGGTCCCTGCGCCGGCTGTGTCCCCCAGATGGTCCTTGGGAGAAACTGAAGGGGCTGCTTCGTCTTCGAGGCACTCCTACTTTCCCTCCCAGGGCTTTTCTTTTATTTTTTCAAAGCCACAGTAGACAATTGCAAATACACCCTTCAACCTTGAAGCAAACAGTGTGCCAGGACATGTGCAAAATGTTACAGGCTTTGTTTCACTTACTCTCACACCATCACTGACAGGTGATTGTTAATGGCGAGCATTTCTCCAACCCGCTCCCATCAGGTCAAGTTCTGCTCGCTCTGACGGCATCTGCAGTCTTACACGAGGTACCTTGGAAAGATGCTGGGGTGACTATTTCTTCCGTCTGGTGCCATGTGCACACACGTCCTCTATGTCACTCCCAGATGACAAATTTTGATCCCAATGGCATGATCCCGCTCCAGCCTTCCCATTTGGATCTGTGATACTGAAAAAGAAAAGTAATTCTCCATTGTTTAAATTTGACTTTTACAACTAATTCTCATTCATTACTGAGACTGAACATATAATTCAGAGTCATTTTCTGATATATCCTTGAATACCAACCTCAAAGAGGAGCAATCAGTTTTATAACAATTTAATACACTCTCTGAGTGTCTGTCAGAGAAGAACTTGGACTTAAAATAAAATTGCTTTTCTTATCGGAAGGCTCCGGTGATGCTTGAATACGGCCTGGCGGTGTCTGTTTCATGCTGGAATGAACACTTCCGTATGCCTTCAGATAGTCTACATCTCCAGCACCACAGCTGTCTTGTCCTGGGATTCTTCAGATGTCAAGTCTCTAAGTGAAGCGACTCCTGTCTGCTACAATTATTGATCCCATCTGGACTTCCTACTGCTGATCTTTAAGTAATTACCTCTCTTATTAGCCATGTTACTTACCACCCTTGCACTCAATAATACTACTTACCTTACCCAGCTTTTGGAAGAATTAAATAAGAAACGCATGGAAAACTCTTCAGCTGCATGTAGTAAGCGCTCATGAACCCCGCTGCTGCCAATAACATCCTTGGTGTTGTTACCACTCCATGTGGTATATATATAACCCCAGGCTGAGAGATGGGAAGATTCTCTTTCCATTCATCTCACAAGGACCTATAACGAAGTGGAATTTTGGCAAAGATTATAACAATCGTAGGTTGACTCTAGCATGAAAGTAGTAAACTCTTCATTTTCTACATTGCTTTTAAACTTCTACAAAACCTTTTCTTCCCTTTATTTCTTCCTTTAGAGATAAGAAAATAAAAAAATGTTAAAGCTGAGAAAATCTAATGAATCCTTGTTTCAGCATTTGACAGATAGTGATTAGAAAATAATTGTTTTGAGTTTTGAAAGCCAGAAATTTTTCCTTTGGCCACCAAGATGAGTGCCAAGACAAAACCTGGAGTCTATACACGTATGTACATACAAGTACAAATGCATACGTACAAGTACAAATGGATTTTGAGGGCAGAATTGCACAATCTTCCAAGTGAAAATGCCTTTTAGCCTGTCACCAAAGTTTGGCCTGGTATATAAATCTATTTACATTCATTCATTCATTCATTCATTCGCTCACTCATTCATTTATTCAGATTCTGCTCAAACATTTCTGGTAAATTATTCATTCATTCATTCACTTGTTTAAAACTGTAATTATGTGATTATTATGGCCTAACATGTGAGAACATAAAGGAAAAGACAAAGCTACTGTCCTCAAGGAAGTGACACCCTGGTGATGGAAACACGGAAGGCAGCAGCCACTTCAGCGCAGACGGCAAAGACCTGGTGGGACGTTTGTGTCATTGTGGTCTCGGTATCAACTTCTATGAACAGAAGGAAGCCTTAAATGACAACTCCACTACTTTTAAGACATAATGAACCTGAATGTCGGTGTCTCTCCATGGCAAAAGCCCAAACACCGTTATGCATAATTAACCAAACCAACTTTTTTCCGGCTTTTCAGAAAAAAAATAACTGAGAGGTTAATATAAGGAAGATATCATCAAATAATAATATAGTGGGTGACATAGTTCAAGATTATTTCTAATTTTTTAAAAGGAGATTAAAGATTAAATTGAGCACTTCCTGGTAATTAAATGTTCTCAAGCTGGCGAGGTCTCCTGACCGCTCTGGGAGACCGCCCACCCACACACCGGACAGCTTTAATTGGGAGAACATCCATCTTCCCTGTAACAAATTAAAGCCAGTTCTCTCTCATTCCCCCACTACTGCCAGCCCCACCCTTGGGAGCACGCAGAGTGATCCTAATCCATTTTCCAGGCGGCAGTGCCGTGAGTCTGTCAGGGCAGGGTCTCTTGTTCAGACTCAAGTCCACCCATCATCACACCCATCTCTGTGCATCCCTGTGGTCTTTGGTCCCCTGGTAAAACAGGAACTCCCTGCTGAATATGCTTAACTTTCTAATGTCCTGTGAAACGCCGTTCTGCCTTCTCCACACCTGTTAGTGTGAGCAAACACATGACCAAGCTGTCGGACAGCCCCACGTTCCCAGGGGGTGGGTGGTCTGCCCCCAGGTGAGGGCCAGCGAGATCCTGAGAACTCTCTCACACAACCTGCCGTTCAGCCATCGATCGTCTCTCTGGGGCTTTTTTTTTTTTTTTTGCAGTTGGACTTGTTAACATAAGTACACAATTTAACATTTATCTTATGAAATCCATCTTTTTTGATTTAGCACACTTTCTAAAATTGCTAGTTGTTTGAACATCCTGATTCCGAAATCCAATGTATTCATGCTGGACTCACAGGACCAACACATTTGATAGGCACTCTCCCATGTTTTCAAGTAACTAGACACTTAAAATCAGATATGAAGATACATCAGGAATCCCTCTCACTGCCTCCGAGGTGGAAACACCTGCAGGGGAGGGGCCCACCCTCCCTCACTCGTCAGCAGACTCACAGGACCCATTTGCATGCTCACCCTCACTCCCTCGAGGGTTTCCCACCCCCACCGCCCTCCCCACACTGCACACCCAGCTGGAAGTATCCATCTGCTCTGTGTTAGACTGAGGTTGTTCTAGTGTGTAGTGGAATGCAGAAAGCTTTGAGCTCAGTTCCAGTCCCAGCCAGGCAACTCATTCCTTGGGCGTAGATGGTGAAATTCTCGGAATCTGTCTCCTCATCTGTGCAATGAGCGCAGTACCTGCCTTGGAGGGTCACTGCAGAGTAAGAAAACATCAGCGTCCAGGGCCCAGTGCATCAGCTGCAGTTAAATTTGAACAGGGATGCTGAGAGTGGCAGAAGTCAGGACAGTGACTGACTGTCACTATTGTCTCCAACAGTCATATTCCACAGGAACAGCACATGTCGCTTCTTTAGTTCTACGCTTTACAGACACACCTTTCACCCACTTCACACTTTCTACCCTTTTCTCCTGCCCAGCACCGGGTCTGGGTTAACAGATGGAACTACTATTTTACCTTCATTTGTCCAAATAGATTACTTGTTTCGTGAGTTTACCTCTTGCAGAGGGGTTCCCCGACGTCCTTTGTTGAAATCCCAGTCCCCCATGTGATGGTATTGGGAGGCGGGCCTTTGGCAGGTAATCAGGCTATTGGGGTGGACCCGCAGGAATGGGAAGAGTGGCTTATAAAAAGGGACCCCAGGGTGCTCTCCTGCCTATAGTCCAGGAGAGGGCCCTCACCAGAACCCAACCATGCTGGCTTCCTGATCCTGGACTTCCAGCCTCTAAAACTGAGACAAATTCCATTTGTAAGCCATTCAGCCTATGGGGCTTTATTAGAGTAGTTCGTATGCACAGATAGCCTACGTACAGGTCTGTGTCTTTGCTGTCACCAAAAATATGAACAAAATAGGACAGCCAGTACTAAAGTCACTTAAGTCCCAGCTTGAGATTTCTTTTTAAGTGCGTTTTCCCCATTATTTAGTTTGACTGTTTCAATTTATGTAATCTTTGCTTCTATTACAACCTCTTCTGGCCATTTTGAATCGGTCACAGAAGGAAAGCAGTTCTGAACAGAGAAGGGGATTTGACAAAAACATAAGGAATCAATCAAAAATGTGTCATCCCAACATGGATGAGGGCTCTGGGATTGTCATTCCCCATTCTCAAGTAACATGAACATGTCTATGATGAGTAAAAATTTTAGTTTCCAGGAGGGAAAAGAGGTAGAATATCTGAGAAGAGCTGTCCTACTGGGTCCCCTGAAGGACAACGTTGGCAAATGGACTTGGGACTTGTATGCACCGGAGGCTTTCTCCTGCTGGAAGAAGTGCAATGGACAGCGAAGACAAGAGCTGATTGATTCTCAACAGAGAAGTGGAAAACCACGGGGGAAAGAGGAAGGACGTGGAAGAGAGGAGACTGCATCGAGGAAAAAAGAAAACTGCTGCCCGACCTTCACTGAGCAGACCACTCGGCCCGAGCCGCCTGTGAGAGCACACGCAGCGGGGCCAAGTACATCTTTCCTGCTACCACAGACTGTGAGTGCGGAGAGCAAGAGAACTCAGCCAAGAATTTTGGAGGTGGGAAAACAAAGAATCTGAACTTTTGGTTTGTTTTCTGCCTAAGGAAAAAAGATAACATTCTCACAAGTTAAAATGTAGGCAAATATCTCTCCAGGTACCAATGCAAACAGGAAAGTAACAACACAAAACCCTCCAAGCTTAAGAACCCGACTTCACAGAAAAAGAAAAAGAAAAAGAAAGGAAAGGATGTACAAATCAAATGCGATTTTCTTTCACCCGCGTGAAGACTTGGTAGCATAATATCCTTACAGGAACTGAACACATGGAAGAGGCTATTAATGGAGGCCTTGGAGAATTTACACGGTTGACCTTTTTTTTGACTTCCAACCAAACACAAAATAGCTTGTCACCAAGTCTTCTTTTTCTAAATTGTATCCATCCCTACAATTTGATGTTTTCAACAAATTCTGCTTAATAATTCATCTTTTTGCTGACACACAAACCATTGTAACTTCAAATTCATCAGTAATGAGGGCTTTTAATCAGGAGTTAAGGAAAAACTGCACCTGGATCCCCGGTAAGACACCTCATCACACTTCCTAGATAAGCCCCTTAGTGAGAACTCACCAAATGCCAAGGTTCAAAGGGCTCTCAAAATTTAGAGATAAAGGGTAAAAAGAAAATTAAGCTCTTGGGCACTTCAGTACTTCTAGGTAATTATAACCCCTCACGTCTGCTTCCGACATAATAAACGGAGGCTTAACTCTGAGCCGAGACAGCACAGTTTTGTTGGTGTGAATTAACCAGGTGGTTAAAGATTACTCACTACATTCAAGGTTCAAAGTCAGGTGGAAGGTAGGGGGGAGTTGAGCTTCTGCCCTCATGGTGATAGAGAACCCTTTTCTGGTACCTGGATTTGGATAAGGGGTTCGAATAGAATTAATTCACAAATCCTCACAGGGATCACTATTACAGGACATGAAACACAGGCCCTTCAGCAAGTGAGAAAAGGGGCAAGGGTCGGCCCCACCTTGGCGGGGAGGCTGGGTTTGCGAGCAGACGAAAGGCAAGTAATCCAACGGTAGTCGACATATAGTCTGGAGTCTTAACAAGATAGAGAACTGCTTTTACAATTTAAAAATCTCTACATGTTTTGGGGAAGACATAAGGTTCATGAGCATCTTAGGGTGCCTTTCAGAGGAAGCGTTCATCTGTGGTTTTGCACATGAAAATTAGCCTCCAAAAGAGACCAGGACGAGGAGGGAAAACAGCAGAGATGAGGAGAGAGTTGGAGGGTCTTTCTTCTCTGCCTCTCGAGAATGGAGTTCTTATTTGCCGTCCCTGGAGAGGCGAACAAAATTAAGGAAATTCTGTGTCTCTCCACAGAGCGACATAGTTCATATTCTCACACCCATTGTTCTAGTAACAGCTTCTGAATTCAATTTTTCTCCTCACAAGAAGATATTTAGTTCCCAGTAAAAGTTTCATAAAACGCGGGGCGGGAGAGAATCCTAGATGATAGAAGGTTTCCTGGTGGGGCACAACACTAATAAATAAAAATAACATTTTGAAGTTTGAAGCTCAGACAGAAAAAGCGCAGAGAATAATTCACCCTGTGGCCTGAAAACTTCTTGAGCTTCCAATAAGAGAAATGTGTTTCCCAGTGATGTCCCTGGACATAGCCAGAGGATTGCGGGAACCCAGAGGTGCAGCAGTTGCCATGTGTGAGTTTGACCACCTTGCACGGGTTGGGCAAAGGTGATTGAGTGACATTCCCGACCGTGGGGATGTGGAGACAGCAGTGGCCGAGCCTCCCACGCAGAGTCCTGCAGAGTCCCTGCTTTCCAACAGGCAGGTTCTTGTCAGGGTGAGGCTGGGCTTGGAGTCCCCGCTCACCTGGGGGGAGGGGTGCTCAGATGACAGTCTGGCAAAAGCAGCCCAGTGACCATGAGACTCCGCTCTCAAAGCTTCCCGTCCACTGAGCTGAGGACCTTTGGGACCCGGCAGATAAGGGCACCCTGTCATCTTCTCGGTCCCTCCCCCACCCAGGCCCCATCACTGCCTATCTGTGTACTGTCCCCCCCACCTGCTACTTGGGTCCCCTTCTGCCTCCAGTTGTCCCCTCAGAGGAGCCCATAGATCTTTAGGGACTGGTCAGCCTCCACCTTTCTCTGCTCCCGTGCCCGGGCCCTTAGGGAGGCCACCGCGGTTTGTACCCTCCAGGCCTCCATGTCTCCCTTCTGGAGACACAGCTGTGAACACACCTGCCCCCTCCCACCTCTTGGAGGCTATACCAAGGACTGTTCTTCCAGCTCACTCCTTCCTTGGCCTCAGGTCTCTGCGCAGCGGTGACAAAATAGCTAAGGCCGAAGGACCTTGTGGTGAAGATGGACCAAGATCTGGTGGGAGAGGAGAAGGGCCAGGACCTGAGGGGGCACGGAAATGGAGGGAAGGCAGCAGGCGCAGAGGCTGCGATATCGGGGACAGGAGAGCGAGATGTCCCCATGGAGGGAAGTGGCAGCATGACAAGGGCTCAGCCTGTGACTCCAGCCCAGTGGCAGCTCTTCCTATTCTCTGAACAAAGCAGAGACAAAGAACAAACTTAATAAAGTTTTGGGAAAAGGTAGTCTAATTGTGGGACAGATTAATAAGGATGAGGAGGTAGAATTCTAAGGGCAAAGAGACCATTAAAGAGATGTTTTCAATGTCCAGGTGTGAGGGGACCTGCGTGGCCGGACTGGGCTTTAAAACAACAGTGAGGATGATGATGAGGAGGATGACAATGTCAATGAAGAAGAAGATGATAAAACTACCTCCATCTTCTCTCCACCTCCCATACTCATTTCAAAACTGAGAACTAATATTTTGCACTCCAGGTATTAGAGAAAAACACAAAAATTGAGAAAATGTTTAATAAGGTAGTTCTTTAAAAGAATCTGTTCAAAGCTTTTCCCACCACAAGGGGGCGCTCCTGGATCCAGGAGCTGAGTAGGGTGCTCCAGCACAAGGGACCTAGCACAAGAGCAGCCCTGAGGTCACGTCTGAGAAGGGTGACCTAGGCAGTCACAAGGTGGAGGCAGCCCCTGGCGTTTGCCTGGCCCTGTGACACCGGTGATCATAGGGTCAAGGCAGGCACTTAGCTCTGAGCAAGCCCACCCACTCTCAGACTTTCAGGGCAGTTCAGGACTTGGAGGTTTAGGTTGCTGGTGTGCAGATGAAGGAGGGGGTGCAGTGACACTTGCCTCCTGGGAGCCTCCCGGAAGGGTGACTCTCCCACAAGCTCCTTGTTGCCCAAGTCCAGTCCCCAAGTCCAGTCCAAACTCCACTTTCCAGTGGGGCCGGGATGAGCACCAGGTCCTGAGTCTGAAAATACACTGCGACCGGCTGGCAGGTGACCCAGGAGCCTGGGGAGAGCCGGGACACGCGCCAGGGGCCGTCCTCGCCCTCTGCCACCGAGGAGGGGAGAAGGGTGAAGGGTTACAGGGAGTCCCGCCAGGAAAGGGCTGGGAGGCGGGGGAGGGCGAGAAATCGCTTCCCTATGAGTCAGGAACAGCAGCTGTCACGGTTGGGGGTGGTGAGGAGGGGAACTGGGTCCAACCCTCTGCTCCAGCCATGTCAGCTGAGTCACAACAAGCAGTGAGAAACATGAGGCCCTTAAAACTACAGTAATTCAGACTACATCAAAGCAGTGATTAGCACAGCCTCCTGGCTGTCTCTTTCTGTTTATTTATGGTACATTGCACATCTTCATGCTATTTCCATAAGGTGTCAGCTGCCACGGTGCCATATTTGGGTGAGAAAAGTGCCTGAGAAGTACTACAATTATCAGGCACAACCCGCCCTGCCAATGGCAACCAGGGTAACAACCACCTTCCAAAAGAAGTAAAGAAGGCCTCCTCCCCCTGGCAGCCCGCAGGAAGCCACTCCATGGATGGGGACCAGGGGTCGGGGGAGGGGAGGCAGGGGCCGGCCGCGTCCTCCGAGGGAGTTCTGTGTAGGGGAGGAGTCAACTCGGAGGTCTTCGCGAGATCCTGCTTTCATACGTCACATGACCCGGTCCTTTGTTAGCAGAGGTGACGCTGTAAACCCTGCGGTGGCCCAGATCTGCCCCCCAGCTGCCTTTGTTGTCCACATACTTATGTCCCCATGGGTGTCGGGGGTGGGAAGAAGGAGAGGTAAAGAGTCCCTGGAAAGTTACCCGTTCCTCCTCGTGTGTCTCCTTTGGAAAGGTGAGAGGGACCTGGAGGCCTGCTTTAGGAGACAGTCCCTTTCCACCTGTCACATAGACAGGGCGCACTTTCCCTGCCGATAAACTTACCAACAATTTTCTCGTCTGGCTCCCCTTTACTCTTCTGCCCCGTGAACAATACCAGTACGCGTCGGTTTATTTATGCCATGAAGCTCAGCATTCGGAGCTACAGCAGGTCGGAGAGAAACAGATCAGAACAGGCAAAGGGAACCGAGCGCAGCCAGCTGGGCCTGAGCTGAGGGGACTCTGGAGAGCTGGTGACGCCTCCTCGTGCTGCCACCTCGCACCCTGCCACGCGGGAGTGCAGGATTCACGAGGCTTGTTTCAGATGGGTGAATGTTCAGTGTGCACCCTCAGCGCTGAGTTCAGCGTCACAGCTTCTATGGAAAGCACGGATTCCCCCACCGATGTATTTCATGATCATGAGATCTTAGAGATGGGCAAACTTCAGAAGCCATCAACGTCTGTTTTTCCCACCCAACAACTCATAGCCAGCTTCTATGCTTTTACGTCTGGGACCACTGCTCAGTGACCCTTCCCTGGCCTGGGTCGGCTTTAGAGACCTGGTCACCCCACAAAAGTTTCCAAGATCCATGCCAACATTCTTAGATGGACACCTGTCCTGTAGGGACTGTGCCTGAGCCCAAAATGCATCACACATAGGCCACTTAAAAGCTATCCCAAGATAACTCGGGTCAGAATTTCACGCGCTGCCTGCAAATAAAGTGCGCCCCATGACTGCACGCTGCAGGCATCTGGCTCTCCAAGGCCTCTTATTTCCAGCAGTTGCATCAGCCGGAAATCCACACCTCGAGCTGATTCTGGGCACGTAGGGCCTCAGCGGATAGCACTACCTTCTAAATGTCTCAAAGTCCATTAGGTTTCGGCAAAACCCTGACGCACACTGCACGTGCTGCAATAGAAGCTCACAGAGGTTTACGGTTTTGGTGCTCCGCTAATTCTAATAACAACAGCTCATGTTCATTGTCAGTTACTGCTCTAAGCAGTTTCCAAGTGTTATCTCAGGGACTCTTCATTGAAGCTCCCAGGTGAGTACCTTGCATGGAAGAAGACACTGAAGGACAGACGTCCAGTGATGTAGTGGAGCTGGACACTGAGCCCAAACAGACTGCTCAGGAGCTCATAGCCACCCATCCCTCACACCCATCTACCCCTCACACCCATCCACCCCTCACACCCATCCAACCCTCCCACCCATCCACCCCTCACACCCATCTAACCCTCATACTTATCCAACCCTCATACCTATCCATCCCTCACACCTATCCACCCCTCATGCCCATCTAACCCCTCACACCCATCCAACCCTCACACCCATCCACCCCTCGAACCCATCCACCCCACACACCCATCCAACTCTTACCCTCATCCATCAAAATACCCCCCCTTCCCTCTCCAGGCCCATGCAACCTGGCAAAGGTGCCATACACCATGTCTTATGAGTAAAAGCACATCCCTATTTCTTTGTAAAAGAAACAGAATTCAAGAGAAAAAGTAAAACTATGTCCTTCCTAATTCTTGGCAGAACCCAGCAGCTCAGGAGCCCCATAGTCCTTGCTGGGTTTCTGGATCGTTTAGTCATTGCTGTTGTCCTTTGTGGCTTGACTCATTGGTGCCAGGGGTGTTTCTCACGGTTGTCTCAGAACCATGTGGGTTAAAATTTGTTGAAACAATTTCCATGCCATTGAGGGAAGAGTCAAACCAAGAGGTCAAAGAGAGAGCTGGAGTGGGCACTGCTGCTGGTGCCACCCCTGACGCAGACATCCGTCGGACCAAGCCCCCCCATTGCAGCCTGAACAGCTAGAGGCGGTGGTCCAGCTCACTACAGGAAGTTGACTGACCGGCAGAGAAGTGGAAGGCATTCCCTCCACAGCACCAGGGCTCTCAGGAAATGCCTCGTGTCCCATGCTGGTGGGATAAAGGGCTCCCAGGCATGTTGGGAGATTTTCCGGGGCTCCTGGCGTGTGAAGAGACACTGAAGAAAACGTTGGTGAGGGGTCCTACGCACACTTCAGGGAGTAAGAAGCACAGTCCTGGGTGAGATCCCACCGGCCACTAGGTGGAGCCGGGGCTCTGGGGGGTCCGCCTGGTCTTGGTGTCATCAGACCTGGGGAGAGAAATTCACTGTCACACAACTAGCATCACAGGTTCACACACTGACACACAGCAAAGCCAGTTCTGTGCCATCCTCCTGTGTCACGGAGGGAGATGTCCCCACAAGGCTCTGGGCTCCTTTTTCAATGGGCAGCCTCAGCATGGGGCAGCCAGCACGGGGCTCCCCGGAGCCAAGCACCAGAGGAGAAGGCATGGCTTCCAGATCCATGGTGGGGGTGTGTTTCTACATGACAGACCACAGCGGAGCTATCCATCAGAGCAGTGAATGAGCGGTGAGTCTGAGCTCAAAAATTGAGCCACACTGGGCCCCTCAAGACCGTGAACTCCGAATCTCTGAGCCCGGGGAGCCTTTTAACTGCACTCCTTTCGAAGGTCAGCACCTCGGGTCAGAGCAGAAGAAGCCCAGTTTGGAGGCAGGGACTTTGAACACCAGAAAAGCCCGCAGAGGTCTTACGGCTCAGCCCCTCTGGCCAGGCGCCTCCGCGCACACTGTCTGCAGGGGAAAAGTGTGACAGCCATACCTTATGCTCATCTCTTCAGTCAGAGACGCTGGATGTAAACTCAAGTCCATATTGGCAGAATTGACCCAGTGTGGCCCCAGTAGAGTTATACTTCTGCCTGCCAATGTGACAAAAACACCCCCCGCGCCCCACCCCTGCCCCTCGCTGCCAAGAGAAAGACACAAATCCTTCATGTCCTTGACAGACAGCATCAATTTCCGGAGAGGGCCGATTCTTCCCTAGCTGGTTTAAGAGACCAAAGAGTCCCACTATAACACTTCAGGGGGAAAAATGCCTGCTCTTCTCGGTGCTTCCCCACTGAGGTACAGGGACACACGCTCGCCCTCAGTGCGACATGTGGCAGCCCTGTCTGACGCACGGGTCTGTGTGAGCACGGATGAGCCCAGGCACACAACAGAAAAACAAGCCCAGTGTCCAGCCCTCTCCCTCCTGCTACAGGAATTTGGCTTGAGATGAAGGGCTGGTCTTTAGCAACAGCATCCTCGGGCCCCAGCTGAGTGCAGCCACAGGAAATAAACACGCCAGCTTCTGAACCTGCGTTCGCTGAGAATCGACATGGCGGCTGACAAAGGATTAACCTCTCCTTGCCGCGGGGCCTGGCTCTACCTAAGTCAACCCACAGTGTCCAGCCCAACAGCTCAAATGCATGAACACTCAGTGGCCCCAGAGCACCATCTAATGATGATGTGAATGTTTAACCAGGGTTACACTCTTCCACAATCGGTGCTATTTTGGTCCTAAGCCTGCTTGTAGCCCTCAGTTACATGCAAATGAACTGCCCTTCAAAGGGGACGCACAAGTACCAGGTGTGCACAGAAGAAACGACTCTCACAGCAATGCCGTTGGGTGCCTTGGCACATCGAAGGGGCAAATATGTCGAGTCCTTGTTCGAGAAAAGTGTGGTTTCTAGCTTCTGGTCACCATGCCTGGCTCTGTCTCTGTATTCACCTCAGTCCCATTTAGGGTCCCTTTGGAGGTCTGTGGCCTCAGCCTTTCAGCACAGAAGTGATTCAGGATCGATCGCCACCAGCACTGCCCAAGACCTGTGTGCTGCCCTGAGAGCAACAGCTGAGGAGGTAGGCAAAGAGTCGAACTGCCCACCTGCTGAATGCCATCTTCCACTTCCCTGTTTGGCTAAAAGGGCCCAGGACAGGGGCTCTAGCTAGGGTTGAAATGAAACAGATTCATAACCATTTGTCTTAGAAAAAAATGGTTGTCTGAAAAAATAAATTTCTAGAATTCCCATGTAATCCATAAATCCCAGCAATATCCCGCATTTGCTCAGCGTCAACAGACTCTTTGCGATTGGAAGACGACTTGGCGGATATATTAGCTATGGTCATGAGAGCTGCTCTAAAATATCCTTAAGTCCCCAACTGTCACTGGCCTGATGCCAGCCTATGTGAGTTCTTGATCTGCGGGCGGCTGTCCGGGTCTCAGGCCCCTTTGTCCTGTGACCGTGTCCTTCAGTAAGGCCTTGCAGTCGTCAGCAGCCACATGGCAGGTGGCTGAGGAAAAGGTGACAGAGCCTAGCTGCTCCCTCACCACTGTGCCATGGAAATGACGAACCTCGCACCCTCCAACAATCTAAAGAACAGACCGAGGAGCAAGGCCGTAAAGCCAGGCAAAGTGGGCTGAGGAATATAGCTCCCAGCTGGGTAGCACGTCTCAGTGACTTGTCTTCATGGTGGACAGGAGGGGCTGGAATTTTGTGGATGGTTAGTGGGCTCTGCTGCATTGCCGTCTAGGGGTGAGGCGGACCCACACGGGCATGCTGTCAGCCGCATACCTGACAATGCCATCCATCCGTGTCCATGAGCCCTGCTCTGCCGGGCACTGGAACTCCCTGCTCTGCAGGCAATCCACCCAAGTCCTCACCCTGATATTTCGTCATGCAGTTTCACGGGATGACCTGAACTTCCGCACTTCTAGAAACGTGCAGAATGAATCTACTACGTCTTCCGCTTGACAGGCCGTCGGAAGGTTGACATTCCATAGTGACCCCCTTAAGTAATTAATTTTCTAAGCCTTCCTAGCTTATCAATTTTCATTCCACTTATGACACTGGTCACCCTTTTTGGGGATAGTCACATGACTATTCTTGGCCTTCTTAATGTGTTTAGCTGGGAATTGAAAAGAGCACATCAGGTGAGCAGAAGGGAGTGGTGTACTGGGACTGCATGGGAAAACTGGGGTACACCCTATTCTGAAAATCATCCCTGGGTGCCTGTCCTGTTGCTGGTCAGCTGGGTGGATGGAGAGGAGGGATGGCGGCTCTGGGCTCCTGGCTGTGGGTCCCGGCAGAACAGCGACCTGATGCTCAGCTTCTCCGCTGCGTGCTCCTGCCCATGACATAGTTTCACTGTGAACTCTTGCTTCAGATCGACGCCTTTTAAAGCTGGGAAAGAAAAATACGGCTGAACTGAAATGAGAATAAAGCAGACACTAGATTATACCACCACGGTTATGGCGGCCTTATATCATCACGTAAGCCAAGCTTCAGAGCAATCCTGGAGATAGGCATAAATTAGACACCGAACCTTGTATTTAAAAAAATTAATAAAGTTTACATTAAATATTAAAGAGAAACGCTGAGGTCCATTCATCCTGAACAAAGGCTCAGAAAAGCGAGGTTGGTTAGTCTTCTTCCCTCGAGGCTGGAGTGGTAAACAGACTCTATAAAAATATTTCAAAACTTTTAATAACATGATAAAATTAATTTTACAAGTAGAACTTGTGTTACCTGAGACTACTTTACACTGATCGTGCCACTTTGTAAAAATGATCCAGGAAAGCAATCTGTCTCTGTTATAGTTTATGTCACTCTGTTCTGATGGGAAGAAGGAGAGGCAGGACCGTAAGCAACCTCTCGATGCAGTTCAGAAACTGAACATGGAAAGGGAACTAACATTGCAATCTCCGGCTTCCTTCTACCAGCCATGCCTCTCTTTGTTGCTTCTGCTGTTTAAAGTCACTGTTCACATGCTGTGGCTAATTCCCTTTGTTAAGTTTCACTGCGAATGCAGCTTCCTGAATATTTGGGATTGCAGTCCGGTGGCTGTAGGCCTCTCAGATAAAGGGAAAACTGGGTGCATCCATCTGTGGGCAAATTAACAATGAATCTAACCCCCCGATTTCCTCGACCCTGTCCCCTTAGGCAAAATGGGCCCTATGCTTTGAACTTGCAAATATAAGATTGTAATGAAACATACATTTCACTTTTTGATGGCATTTGGTAGACTGTAAACAAGTTCTTTGACATGACCTGTATTTACACAGAGGACACCTGGGAAGGAGACACGGGAAGCAGGGGCTGGGGAGAGGACAAGGAAGTCTGGACAACAGGGAAAATTGGGAAATGCTTTTGCCTTTGGGAGAAAGAAGCCTGTTTTAGTTATTCAAGGTATATTTCCTAACCAGTAAAGAGTTTATCTGCAACGGAATTGAAGTTGTGAGCTCATGGTGATGGCAGGTCCTGGGAAAGGGGCTCAAGAAGAGAGAGAGAGAAAGTGGCAGGTGGGCGGGCAGGTGTGCAGAGCACAGCAGGGTCCAGGAGGCTCTTCCCAGGCCCTGACTGAAGAGGAGGCTCTTCTCGTCCCGCTGAGAGGTATTCTCTGCCTCTCACCTTCCAGCAGCAGGGCTCTGTTTCGGGGCACGAGAGTGCAGCCTCCTCTTCTTCTGTCTGTCTCTCCTCATGTGATTTCCAGCAAGACAGCAAGAGAGAGAATAAGAAAATAATGGACATTCCTTCTGTCTCTAATTTTGGAAAGAGAGAAAGAGGAAAGGACTGTCATACTCAGGAATAGATTTTGCTTTGTCACTGGGGATTATAACGTTTATTTATTCATTCAACTGAGAGCTGTTGAATGTCTGCCATGCACCAGGCCCTCTTCTCGGCCGGGGTTGGAGGAACACAGGAGGCAGCAAAAGCCCCCGTTGTCAGGGAGCCATGGGGAGACTTCAGCAAACAAGAGAGTAAGTGAAAGGAGCACCCAGAAAGGGGAAGAAACAGGGCAGTGAGAGGCCAGTTGTGAGAGCATGCTTGCATGGCTGGCCACACATGTCAAATGGACATTGGACTGGAGGCCAGTGTGATGGAAGGATGCAGCCATGGCAAGAGCTGAAGGGCCCACATTCCAGGCTGAGAGAAGAATGAGCTCAAAGGCCCAGGGCCAAGAAAAGGTGACACATGCGGGAGGGACTCCGAGAAGCCCACACGGTGGCCCTGGGAGAGCCTAGAGATGCGGATGGAGAAGTTGGCCCAGTCAGGCCGGGTCCAGCACTGCAGGCCTTGGACTATATCCCAAGAGCAGTGGTAAGTCAACGAGGGCCTTAGCTAT
This sequence comes from Macrotus californicus, assembly GCA_007922815.1. Classification (NCBI taxonomy): domain Eukaryota; kingdom Metazoa; phylum Chordata; class Mammalia; order Chiroptera; family Phyllostomidae; genus Macrotus; species Macrotus californicus. The sequence continues at coordinate 27,142 of VMDR010006825.1, read as the reverse complement.
TTATTTATTTTTAGTTTGAAGAAGATGGATGGTGTAATCATACTCAAAAGTATGCAGAATGGTATCGTAAATCTCGTGTGGGACTCACCAGCCTCAACAGTGAACAGTTCATGCCTTTCTGTTTCATTTGAGCACATATCACATTCAAATAGAGAAAAACAATTCTTTAAGAGCATCAGATAGAACATTATCAAATACTTTGTGTTTAAAAGTTGTAGGTGTGTAGGTGTGTATTTTTATTCAGTTTGTTTGAATGAAGAGCCAAATAAGGCTCATGTACTACAACTGGTTGGTATTTCTCTTAGTCACTGTTAACTCACAGGATTCCTCACACAAGAGGGTTTAAAGCAAGGGGATATCATGAACTGCCACATCTTTTGAGAGTGTACTGTAACCCCCTGTGGAGAACCACAGGCAGGAGGGCCAGATGGGAGAAGAGGCCACAGGTAGGAGGCTCTGGCACAGGCACAGCGGGAGAAGACAGGAGGCTGGTGCACCACCCGCACCGCGTGAAGTGAAAAGAATCTGGACAAATACAGGACTTGCTGATTTCTATCTCAGTTCTCAGCTCGGGCTTTCCGGACCTAGAGTTAAGAGATAGCCTGCTGAATTGGCAGACAATGAGTATATCGATGAATAGATGATAGACACACGTATAGGAATCCAATCCATAAAGAAGGTGTACACATGGCAATGTGTGTGTTAGAAACATACCTGGCCAGGCAGCTTGCCCGCACAGCCCCTAGGGACATACAGCCAAAGGAAGTCTCGAGTTCACTGAAAATCACGTCCTTAGTTCACTTCAGCCCTACACTCACAATAAAGTTTCATGAAAGTGCCTCGCTTTACTTTTCTCAGTTGATGACTTCGCTTGAAATTTTCTCCAATTATTTTAAAGTCACAGGGCAACCTAGTAAAAATTAATTAGCCTTCACAGAGAGACAATAAAACTGACTGAAGAAGAATGAAGAGATTAGCTGGGAATCAAGGAAAGACTCGAAATGTGTGGCTTCTGAGCAGGGCTCCCATCGACCCTGGAAGCTCTGAGCTCCCTGGGTGGATGGTCCAGCGTGTGCTGGGGACCAGGCCCTGCAGCTTAGGCCAAGGCTGCCCCAGCTGTTCTGGGTGGGGGGGCACCCAGTCCTAGTCTCTTCACTCTTAGTTGTACAGAACCTGCTTCAGCCAACATTCAGTTCTTGCTTTTCCCTTCTCCTGCACTGCGTTTCCCAGCCTTCCCGCGGAGTTCTCAGAGCGAAGCTGAGAACCGTGAAGTGCTCGTTGTCTTCTGTGTTTCCTTTACTCACAGGCAGCTTTCTTTACACAATCAGGGTCCAGTGGAAAAGAGCGTATTGCACCCTCTGTCCTTTAGAGCTTTAAAATTGGGGAGCGAGATGTGAGAGGGAGAGCAGTACAACAACCAGAAGGACATGTCACAGCTTCCCTTTGTTATGGTCATTATTTAGCATCAAATGTCAACCAGGTCTGGAGAGGTTCAGGTTCGTGAATACATGGGCCAGCACCTGGCCATTTTTCTCCTATACAAACACGTTGCCCTTCACCCTCGACGGTGACATTGGAGTTCTTATTACACATCAGCTGTCCTTGCTCGTGGTGTTTTTGAGAGCGTGAACATGGCTGAAGAGAGTAGTGTGTGACTGCCAGTCCCACAGCGCTGAGGTCACTTAGGGGACGTCCTCCGGCTGCTGCAGCTGCGTGTTGACTGAGGAGCTCATGGCTGTGTCTCTGAAGTGACATGACGCAGTCCCTTCAGGCGTGACCTAAGATTAGCATCGTGGTGGTGGATGCAAAACGGATCCACATGGCTCCTCATTCTGAGCCATTTGCCTAGTTTTTCACTCGTGCTGGAAGCTTCGAGCTCTGTGCACGCAATGCTGACTGCCTCAATGAAAGCAGAGAAGCGTGACTTAAAACGTCTGTGCTTCTGTTGTAAAGGAACTGTCCAGTGTCTCCTGTGCTTGGATGAGTGGAGAGAGGGGAAACTCTGAATCTGAGCAGCCCCGAGTGCATCTTGTTCTGAAGGTGTCACCAAGATGCTGAGTTGAATCTAACTGTCACTGCTGGAGCCACTGCACTCCCCTGCACCCCAGGTCCTGTGGGGATGGAGATTTCACCCAGGGCTCCGTGCCCCATGGTTTCCCCGGCAGCCCTGCCTCAAGTTGTGTGACCTTGGAGTACCTGGGCGAATCCTTCCTTCTTTTTTAGCATCATTATCACCTGCAGGGAAAGCAAGGTAATTAATAATCAGTGCTGTGGGTTATGAGCATTTGCGGCGCGCCAGCCACTGTGCTAAGCTTTCAGCACGAGTCCTCTCACTCAGCTCTTTTAACACCCAGCAGGTTAGCGTCCCCCTTTAATGTGCGAGGAAGCTTAAAGGACTTGCCCGAGTCATTCATTCAGCAAGTTACAGAAGCATGACTCACACACGGCCTATATTCTTACATACATACAACTCACTTCTGGAAACGTCGGCCCACTTCAGTCCAAGTCGCCCTGGTCTTATGCTCATCACTATAGCTGAGTGTTTTTGAAACTCCAAAGTCCCCTGTGTGTGCATGTGTGTGAGTGTGTGTGAGTGTGTGCTGGGCCAGTATTGTTTGGTTGGCCTCACTTTCTTTTGTTCGAGTTCCAGCTGATTGCACAATAGCACTTCCCTGTTCTGGGGGGCAGTGAGGCTCTGAAAGAGCAGAGCACTGCCCTGTAGCTGTGCCTCCTGCTGAGAAGACAGGAAGTGCTGGAGTGTCCTGAGGAAGCCACCAGCAGGAGATTCCTTGGGTTGAAAGGAAAGTGCCCCCAGCCCAGCATGGAGCCCAGAGCTTGGAGCTTAGAAGTTCATAGGAAGTGGATGCCTGAACTCCTGAGTTTCTCTTTCCTACACTCAGATCAACAGAGGCTCTTGGCAAACATGGGGACAGCTGAACTTTAAAGATGCTGTGGACCCAATGCTGCATAGCTGTTTCCTACCACCCCAGAGCATGGGCCAGCTCTCGGCTGACCCTGATAGCCACGGAGAAGGGATCAAGAGAGTCAGAGCGGCTCGGCACGGTTCCTAGACTCCAGAGCACATTCCTTAGCAGTTGTCTTCCTTTCTTAATGAAGTCATTGAAAACAAGGGACCAGATGTCAGTTTGGGTTAGTCAAGCTAAGCTTGGATAGAAGGACACAGTGAGGTGGAACAGAGTGGCACAGAACAGCATGCGAGTACAGAGGGAAAGGGATACTTACACGGGATATGGGAGAGGAAATGTGTAAGAAGTTCCAATGTGCAGGAGCTTGCTGAGAGAGGGAGCCATGAGCTTCTGTTACTTGCGGAGCAGCCTGGAGAATGCCGATTAGTCATCACCAGACTGGACAGCACTTGTCAGTGTTCCGATGTCCCAAACACACCTGGATGCTTCAACAGTGTCCAGTGTGAGTCACTTCAGAGTTGTTACAGTGCATCGATTTCCAGCACCCCTGAACCCCGACCCTCAGGCTTCTGTCCCTACCAAAGGGCCCACAACAAAGTTACCAAGGACTCTGACTTCTTCAGCGGGTCCTTTCCAGGCCTTGCCCCAGCGGCCCCCGAGACACCTGCACCGCTGGGCAGCCCTGGGTTTCCACGGTGCTTCCATCCCGGGCTGCCAGAGTGGTCCACTCTCTGCAGGATGCACCTTCCTTCGTGAGTTTCACCTCCACCACCCCTTTACTTCAGTGCTTCGGAGAGAGGGAGGCCGGGCAGCACCCGAGCCTTTTCTCCCCCCACTTTTGGAGATGGGTGTACTCTTTTAGCTTTAACAGTGTTGAATTGCTTGTGATTGCTGCCTTTCTGTGTTGAGTTTCAGCTCCAAATATCTAAATGCTTTCCAGAACTCGCTGCCTAGACAGCCCACCAGCACGGCCCACTTGGCAAGCTCACAAGAAAACTCTTCATTTCCTGTGCTGTTGTTGTCCATTTCTGTGTGGCATCACTGCCATCCACCTATTTATCTTCATGGTGACAGAGCGCCACCCTCCACCACCCCTCGTTCCCACAGACCATACGTTACCAAGCATTGCCGTTTCTTCTTTTCAAATGTCACCGAAATCCATCACCTTTGCCAAGCCTTCTGCCAAAAGTGATGTTGAGTAATCTTATCTGGTGACTGGATGAACATGAGACCTGGGTCAGATCACGGCATCATGGGCTCCAGCTCAATGTACCCTGGGTGCCCCGAGGCCATGCCCAGGTGACTAATTTCTGGTCCCCATGTGGATTGTGCCCTGACAAGAATATATTTCCTGATGTACCAGCACTCCACGAAGACTTCAATTTACCCTAATTACTAGAAGATCCTAAAATAGCAGATATTTTGGTTCTGAATTCATGTAAATTCATGTCAACTAAAATGTCTGGTTTTCCTTATTTCTCCAACTCCCTATAGAATTTCAGAGAAGATTGTCACTGTTTGAAACTCAAGTTGTGCTCCACTTTGGCATCCCTTCAGAATGTAAAGAATTAACTGACTCATTTCCCCCTTGTCAAAATAGAAAGGCAACGAATAATGACCAAGCTGGGGGAAATCTTTTTATCTTGACTCCATCAAGTACTTTGAAAAATGAACTTATGTTAGATAGACAGATGGATGGATGGAAAGAAAGAAGGAAAGAAAGAAAGAAAGGAGGAAGAGAAAAAGATGAAAGAGAGAAAAAAGAAAACAAAAAAGGATGAGAAAGAAAGAAGGAACAAAGGAAAGAAAGAAAGGAAAAATATTTCCTCAAGAAGAAGACAGAATTGAAGAATTGAATATGCTAAACTTGTTTATGATTAACATGGATAAAGAACCCAGTTTCTATGACTAGATTCAAAGGCAGAAAGATAAACAACAAAGGCAAAAATGATCCAAGCTTTTTTTTTTTAAATAAAGAGAACCAGGAAGCTAGGAAATCTCGAAAACAGATGGAGAAAGGAAGTAAAAAAGAACATTGATAACAGGAGGCAGAGCTCTAGGATATTAAGAAAAAACCATGGAAAAAGCAGCCAGATAACAAGAGCTATTATAATATTAACTTTGGGGCACAAGCCAGTGAATTCTGGTGTCTTTTTTCCCTTAATAATTTCTTTCACAAGAAACACAGAACAAGATATATTTTTTGCAGAGTTTGCAAACTTCAACCTTTTTTCCATTCTACTTTGAAGACCTTTTCTCTTGCTACAAAGTTAGTGAACATAATGTATTTGTGTCTCTGTATACGTTCTCCAAGCAAGAGGGCTGAGCAGTGATCTCCATTCGCCTTACAGCAAAAGCGAACAATAACACAAGCGCCAGCATTTTCTAGGGAATGAAGAGCTTTGGACCAACGTGATCACGTGACTTGCAATGTGTGAGACTTCCTCTGTGTTATCCTGTACGCGTGGCTGTGACTTCCAAATTAAAATCATCTAGATCTCTGTTAAGTAAATGTCCAATTTAAAAACAGGAGTTCTGGAGAAAAAGAGTACAGCCCTTGACCTTGGTTCTGACAAGGCTTCAGCTGCACATGAACCCATCCTCTGTGCCCCTAACCACATGCCATGGACACCCACATGCTATTGTCACATAGTCACCAGTGAAAGGTTCAGCCCACGGCAAGATAGAGCAGGCATTACAAGGTAGTTGATGGAGCCAAAGCAGAAAGATTTCCCCCAGCTTGGTCATTATTCGTTGCCTTTCTATTTTTACAAGGGGGAAATGAGTCAGTTAATTCTTTACATTCTGAAGGGATGCCAAAGTGGAGCACAACTTGAGTTTCAAACAGTGACAATCTTCTCTGAAATTCTGCGGGGAGTTTGGAGAGCTGCCGCACTAATAGTTCAATTACGTGAGTCTCTGGAGTTGATTAATTCACAGTGGTTCTGAAGGGGCTTCCGTCAAAGTGCAGCTGTTTGCTTTCCTTCTCTCTGCCCTGCTGCACAAAACTACCGTCCTGCGCCGGGGTTGGTTGGGGGGGGGGCGGACCGGGACTTAGTCTCCATTAGAATCTCTTATGTCTTCGGGAACACAGGAGATCCTGAAAAGAGAGGGCCACCTTTCCCCCGTGCTCCAGTGACATTCCAAGCACACAGAGACACGAAGCCTCCATTAATGTTAGGTTTTCAAGAACAGATCATCTGTTCCAACATTTTAGAAAATAGAGGGTGAGAAACTTCACCTTTGGAATTCCATGATCCTAAAAATATATCCACAAACCTAGGCCTTTAATTTAAACACAAGTGAGGGTCAGATGAAGGTGTGGGACCAGGGTCCTTCTCAAGGCAACAGGCAGAGGCACAGTGGAGGTGCTCTGCTCCCACACCACGAACTCGGTAGCTTCAGGTCATCTCAGGCTTTGGTGCATCAATAATTCTGCTGGGTTCCTTTACACAGTGCAAAGGGCCAGCACCCAGAGAGCGGCATTGTTCTATGCCCGTTTGTAGGCAAAAAGGAAAGAAAGCTGTCACTGCTCATCCTCAGACAGTTACTGTGATGAAGAGGTAATTTTACACACTCACACACACACAGGAATGAGCACACCTCTGCTCCCCCGTGCACCCTGAGAACAGGGTCTCCTGGGGAAGCCACAGGAGGGAATGTGCTGCTTCATGTCATTCTTCATGTCCACCAAGTACAAACTTGGAGGAGAGTCCAAATTGAGAACCTGGTGATTCCCTCAGTAAATTCTAAGAGGTAAGTGAAAAGGGCTTCCAAATGCTTGGTAAAGCTGTGTCATGAAATATAAGCACAGTATAGTCACATGTTTTCCCACTCTGTTACTATTCCGACCATTCTCATAGACAGTGGAGTCTCGGGCTCCCCACTTGCTAGGGGGCTGAGGCTGGGCTCCTACCCGTGACCACCTCTCCAGGCCTCCATCTGCACACCTGGAATGTGCAGATAGCCACCTCCACAGCACAGCACTGCTGGGACAGCCGGTCAGACTCACTCTGGGGGGCTTCATTCAATTGGAATTCTCAGATGTGTTTAAACCACTGTCTTCTAAACAAGTAAATCTACAAAGGGGCAACTTAAAGGATGGAAAGGAGAGGTATTTGCCTCTGCAACCCCCACGCCCATAGCTGCAAGACACCCCAACAGATGCAGTTCATGGGCTGCCTTGTCTTCATCTTCTGAAAGCTCTAGAAAATTCTACAGGATCATTTACTTAGTTATCTATTTATTGCCAACTTCATCTCATGGACCCTTATTTTCTCAGTGTTTAAAATTCCATACCCTCCTTAATTATTCTGGTGCTCAAACTGAACAGACTGTCTAATGAGCGCTGTTGCAAACTGGTTTCTGTGTCTGGTTGACATGTTGCCCATCACTTTTTGAATCTTTGTTTCCTGACACAAAAAATATGCCAGGTTCATCTTGTACCTTCCTTGACCTAGCACTGGAATCAGCCATTTCTCTGGGGGTCTCAGTTCCCTTACAAGAAGAATGGAACTAGAAACCAAGACCTGCGTTGCAAACGTGCCCATGACTTCTGGGGTGTCAATGTTCCCTCCTCAGTTCTGTCCACTGAGAGGGTGCAGAAACATTGACACCCCAGAAGTCATGGGCACCCTCTCAGTGGACAGAACTGGGGAGGGAAATGTGTAAACACATAGTTACATACATAACACACATACATATGTGCATACACCCTACATGACACATGCATGCAACAACATATTCTTATTTTACAAATCATGAGTTAATACTAATTCTTCTAACTCCAACCTGATTCACTCCAGTCAAATAAAAATTTATTCACATATATACAGATATTATTCATTATATGTATATTGTGTATATTATATATAGTAATATATAACACATACACACATATGTAGTATATGTAACATAATAGTATAGTAGTACATCATAATATTAGAACATTAGCATGTAATACAGTACATAATATTAATATGTAGATATAATTATGCACATAGTACATAAACACTATATAGCATGTATACTCTCTCTATACACGACATTATGTATACTCATTCTTTTACAGCGTGAATGCTGGTTTCCAGCATCAATCCATTGACTTCCTTCTCAGTCCCAGAACACATCGAAGACGCCTTCAGAACAGAGTTACTCATATCACAACAGGAAACAACACTCGGAATGGAGCCGAGAATCTGTGGGCGGCTACCCCCCAGCCCCTCCCACGCTCCAAGACTGAGGACGCTCGGTCATCACTTTGTTCGTAAGTTACTTGACTATCCCCTCCCTCCCTCCTCTGCGTGGTTTTGCTACTCATTTTGCATTAGTGTTACTGAGTAAAACTGGTCTCTAATTTCCTGTTGTATTATCTTTCTTAAGTTTATCTACCAATGTTATCCATCCTTCATGAAAGGAATTTGGGGGCATTCCCCTCATTTTCTATGTACTGAAACGATTTGTGTAGCCTTGGGGCTTTTTTTCCTCCAAAGGTCTGGCCGCACTCTCCTGTGAAACTATTTAGCTTGGCGCTTTTTTGAGGGATAATACCTAACATACTTTTTCTATTTGTTCTATGGAAATTGACTGTGTAAGCTTTCTGTATCTGCTAGAGTCAACTTTGGTAAACTGTATTTTACTAAGAAATTACTTCATTCATCAGGCTTTATGCATCTCTTGCATAGGTGTGCATAAGTAATGTTCTGTGTTTGCTTTTCCCATTTCTTCTGTACCAATAGTAATTTACTTCTTGCCATATTTTACTTTGTAAATTTTTGCTGTTGGTTTTTTAATGAAATTGCATAATGTTTTGTACTAATCTTTTAAACAAAATTTTAAAATTAATGTCATCTATTTTTCTAAATTTTTACTTGATAAATTCTCCTTTTATTTCCATTAAACCTTTCTTTTTGCTTTACTTTTTTGATTTTTTCACTAATTTTAAAACTGATGTTTTAATTAGTATATTCTCGTTCTTTTTTTGACAAAGATGCTAGGGATATGAGTTTTTCTCTTATCATTACTTTAAGTACATCTCAGACTTAAATAAAATGTTTTCATCATCTTTATCTCTTGAACTATAATTTTAAATACCAGCTCTGCTCCATTGCTTTTATTTTTTCCTCTAGAGGTACCAAATATATATACATTTGGTTGATGGCCATAAGAGCAAAAATTGATATAGAAAAGAAGACACTGAAAAAGAAGAAATTCTGCCTAAAAATTGCAGGATTGACTTCTAATATGTATACCCAATGAATGGAATCAATGGGATACAGAAATATTTATTTTAAGAAATGTCTCCATGTGCTTGTGGGCTGGCACATCTAAAATCTCTAGAACAGACCAACCAACAGACTAGAAACTCAGGCAGAATTTGATACTGCAAACCTGAGGCAGAATTTTTTCTTTTCCTGGAAAGCTCTGTATATGCGCTTAGAACCTTTAGTTAATTGGATGAGGCTCAGCCACATTATCCAGAAGACTGTCCTTTACTTGAAGTCAATCGATTACAGATATTATCTGTGTCTTCAAAAGTACCTTCACAGCACCACCTACATTAGCGTCCCACGCAGTGACTGGCCCTTTCCCAGCCAAGCTGACAGATGAAACAGGACACACGGGACACACACATGCTCCCATCTTCCTTCTAACGTTTCAACCGCTTTCTCTCTCACCCCTCTTATTTCCTTCTGTGTCTGAATTTTATTCTCAGGTTGATTTTCTTAATGTTTTCTTTATGTGCCTTTATTAAATTTGTGTTTGGATCTGCTCATCTTTAAGTGCCTTGTAATGGAGGCATTTCTTACACGACTGGGTCACTTTCTTCTGTTTCTTCCCCGGGTGCCACTGGCTCTTGTGTTAGTGCTTTATGGTGTGTCTCCCACTTCTATTCTTCACTTAACATTTTTGATCTAAGCCGTTTTCCTCATATCTTCAAATGCTTGTTTGAGGATATTTAATTCAGTTTTAATTGTTATGATACAATGTTCATCTGCTTTATGGCTGATTTTTTTCAGAGAATTTTCATCCACTTATATGCGTTGATTCATATTTTCCATTTTCTAACAATAATGTTGCATGCGTGTGAGCCACGTTTTCTGTCCCCATTCATCTCGTGGGAAGGGTGGCTGATGTGAGAGTGTGTGACTTTGTGTGTCTGTCCCCTGTGGTACAGTTTGCTTCCTGGCCGATGAACTGTGGTGGAGGGAGCGGGTGATGGTCTCTCCCTGACCACGGGCATTAGCACTGGGCCGCATGGGCTGTGGCACGGGGCAGGCAGTGCAGTAGCATCCCTGGGTGCGTGTTCAGAGCAGGAGGATGCCGCTGATCTCTGATGGTAAGTACAGAGAGAGACTAAGGCCATACACATGGAAGCACAGGCACGTGGCTAGTTCCTCAAAACATCTGTCATCACTGCAGACAGTCACTAGACCTCATCCTTATAGCATCCCCCTCTGTGTCTGCAGAACCAGTTCAGAATGGTCCTGTTCGGTTGAATGAGTTACTGGGTTGCTTTTCAGGGACAACAGACTGAAACCTCAAGTCATGCAGCCGAAATGTGCACAGAGGAGAGAACTTTTCATTCCATCTGCACCAGAACTGAAGTCTCAACTCATCCCCCACCCCCATACACAGAACCAAAGGACGGACATGACCAGAACTTGAACCCTGTAACCCTTTCAGAAGTAAAGGGTCTGTTGCCCAGGAAGATCTTGCATTGACACCCCTTACGATCAATGCCAAGCTCCATCCAAGTTCCTCCAATTAAAACCCGCCCCACCAGCACTTCTGCCCCATAAAAACCTGCCCTAAACCCTGGGTACCAGTGCAGGCTTTGGGGCCTTAGCTTCCTGTTCTCCTGGGTGGTGCCATTCACAATAAAATGGCCAATCCGTCTCTACCACAATTCTTGGTGCTTGGTGTTTGGCTAATTCTTACCTTTAACACCCACAGGTGAACAACTGTGACCCTCTTGCTAGCACTTTTTGGGGTTTGTCCTCAGAACCTACAAGGCTGGGAGTTAACAATTCAAGTTTTCATTCCGCAGAGAACCACTTTTTAAAGAAATTATTGGAATATCTGGGATATGAAATTGCTAAAAAATGAGCATAGGTTTCTGAGAGAAAGAAGTGCTTCCCTCTGATTCCGAGGACAGCAGCTCCGGTCGTCGATCACTCGGCTGGAAGAGAGCACGGGAAGCAGCCTCTGAGACCTGGAAAAGGCCCCAAAGCCATCTTCCTGGGTTTATGGGTCAAAGTGAGTTTTCTCTTCTCTCCTCTCAGGCGGTGGCTGAGAGTCTCATGTGGAATGGCATGCCCTCCCAGCTAATAGAAAAGCCATCTTCTCTCTTCCTTCCTCTGAATTTGACTCACCACCTCCCCCAAAACGATGCCCAGCCCAGCCCACCTCCCTGCCCAGGGCCAGCCTCTCTTCTCAGCCACAGCAGCGGCCCTGTCTTCACGAAACAGGGTAGATGAAGTGTCACCCGCACCTCAGGGGCGTGCGCACCGCCCTCATCAGCATTCAGACCTGCAGCTGGAACTTGGAGCGTGGAGCCGGAGATAAAGTTCACTATTGTTAGCTCACAAGTGGCTCAGACTTCCTGGCAACTGCGGTGAATAACTCAGTCCTTTATGCAGCCTTCAGAGCGGGCCACTGTTCCCCAACAAAAAGGGCATTCAGGCTCGGGGAGGTGGCCCCGGCCCGAGAGCAGGCTCTGGACAGTGAATGGCCCTGCGCCGCCCCAGTCAATGCTCTCTGTGGGAAAAGCGATGATGTCACTGCGAATGCATGTCCAGGGCTTTGCCCTGCTTTCCCCCTGCTCTTCCCCTTTCTTAAGCCAATGCCCTGTTTTATTTGTCTCCTCTTTCTCTCGCTTGCCCTCTCCCTCCTGCTTCTGTGAGGTCATTATTTTTTTCCAAAGATTAGAACTCAAGTCCACTGAAGGCCCACAGCAACCATACTGCCATGGCAACTTGGGGCTTCTCCACCTCTGCCTCTGCATGAAAAGTAGGGGAACACATCTGAGAGTCAGGCAGAGAAGAGAAGGGGGAGCGAGGCCAGCTTGGCCCCACTGGGGCGGGCGGGCTGGTGTCAGGAAAGGAAGCTGGTGAAGCCAACGGTTGAATGAAGGGGCCTTTGAGAAACAGATTTGTAAATCTTTGCACTCGAAACTTTTAAAAAGATCTGTGTTTCTGATGGACAACAAGAGAAGAAAAGCAAAGTTTTCACAAGAAAGGAGGTCTTGCTTTTGAAAACGCAGTTTAGAGGAAGCCTTCCAAACTTTGCCTAGTCTTCTCAAAAAAGAAAGGCAAAAAGGAGAGGAAGAGTCTGTCAAGGACCGGTGACCTCGGCGCAGAGGGAGCCGAGACCGAATTGACATATTTTGGAGAATGTTCTAGGGATCCCTCAAGGGCAGCAGTCACAGATTCTGAGGTGTCTGCTCCGTCAGATCAACTCAGAATCGTCAACGGGGAATAAGAAGAGGCATTTGTCCCTGCGCTCTCCTGCCCTGGGCGATGGAGTTGCCTTGAACTCACGAGAGAAAAGAGAGAGCCTCTCTCAGTTGTGTGTCTGTTCGGTCACAAAGCAGATATCAAACAACCTGGTAAAAGCAGCTCCTTGAAAACCCAGACAACCAATCCCATAAAATCGGAGCCGGCAGGTTGGGCCCTTTCGTCCTGCAGGTGTTGAATCACCTTCGCACCTCTGTCACCAGGGCCCCTGCTCATTTCTATCCGCCACCTGATCTGTCTGAGCCCATATCCGATTTCTGGGTCCTGGGTCACCACCTTCTGATTCTCCCTTCTACGAACTTCCCAACTGTTTCATCGGCTGTGGTCCCAGCACTCAGTTGTTCATGTACTACTGGACCCAGAATCCTCGAGCACTTACACACTCATTGAGGAAGAGAGAACCCTCAAGGAGGAATGCATTTATTTGGGGTGACAATAGGGTCTGACCTCTGCTCAGGGACCCTCACCCACGCTCCAGCCGAGATTCCCTCACAGTGGCAGGGCAACCTGGGGCTCTTCCTGCCCAGCCCTCCTCTCCCTGCGTTTCCTCCCTCAGAGGGGCCTCAGGGCTGCACCCAGGCTGCAGGTGCCCCTGACTGCCCTGGCACCCTTCCTCCCCATCCCCCACCAGCGAGTCCCCTGAGAACTTCGTGAGTGTTGTCTTGGGTGGCCTGCCCACTCCCAGCTCATATTCTGACATCTAACCTCCAGGGCCTGCACAGACGACCAAGCTGATGTGAGGCGTGTGGGGTGAGCTCTAATCCAGTACGGATTGTGTCCTTCTGAGAAAGAGAGATTCAGAGACATGCCCGCACAGAGGAAAGAGCATGTGAGGAGAGACAGGGGTGGGGGAAAGGAGCTCTTCCCAAGCCAAGGCTACAGGCCTGAAACAGATCAAGGACCGAGCTGTGACCTCCCCTTGACTTTGGACTTCTGGACTCAGAACTGTGAGACAGCCAGCCTCTGTTGGTTAAGCCAGCCAGTCTGCGGCCCCCTGTTGGGGCAACCCTCCGACACTGCTCTGCGTGTCTCCCGCTACTATAAAACCTGCTTCCTGGAGGACCTGAGCTGACACAGGTGACACCAAGAGTGATGAGATGACAACAAGGAACAACAGGACAACAAAGGCCAGGTGGTGCGCGGAGGGGCAGCGACTGGGTGCCACATGACCTGGCCGACGAGGAAGGCCCTGTCCTGAGCGGAAGGTGGCCATGCACAGTCCCTGGCCCAAGGTGGTAAACCCATTGCTGAGTCTGTCACCCTCGGGGGCCTGAGGGAGCATCCTGGTTCAGCGACAGGGTTCTGGACGGTGTGGCAGTTCAAGCACTCAAAGAACACAGAATATTTATAAGAACAGTGGAGTTGGCTCGTTTTTGCTAAGTTGCAGTAATGCCCGAGTGGTAGATGTGAAAAAGTGAGAGGAATTGGCCACCATTAAAGGCTAAGCGTGAGGGCCAGGGGGCCTCTTGGTAGCTTGCTGAGAGGCCCTGCCATGGAAGGAAAGACGAAGCTGAGAAGCAGACTCAGGACTCAGTTGCTGGGGTCACAGGGCTGCAGAGACATTTCAACAATCAGACAAGTCAGATCCAATGTCCTACAGAGATGTCCCGGCCGGGAACGCCCAGGGGCCCTGAAGCATGGATGGAAGCCTCTGGGCCTCAGGAACCTCAGAGCTCCTGGCAGCGTTGAGCCCCGCCCATAGTAACAGCCAGCATGTTCCCAGGCAGGAAGACGCAGCAGAGGGCCGCCCCTCGACGCTCAGGTGCTCAGGCCCCATGGGAGCTTCCCCACCACGGGTCCTGCCTGCTAAGATGATAACAGCACACACTGTCTTAAAGTAATATACCCGAGCAGTAGCCAGGAGCATGAGTGAGCTGCGTGCGCACACTTTGATGTGAGTTGGCTGTTCTGGTCCGCAGAGCCTCAGTTAACACCAATATCTCTCAGATGCCCATGATCTAAGGACCCACGTCATGCTGCGGAGGTTTAGGAGTGGGTCTGCGGCCTTGGAACCCACTGGCCATGTCACATGCTACCCGGGCGGTCAGCATCCTGGAGTCCTGGGCCAGCCCATCGAAGGCACAGGGGTGGAGCCAGGTTGCAGGCCACACCCTGCCAAGAGGAGAGGCCACCCAGGAGTGAGTGCGCTCTCTCAGGGCATGCACATCTGCACAGCTGTGTTTCTCCAGCAACACCACAGGGGCAGCATCCCCAGCCTGGGAGCAGGCAGGTGAGGACCGAGGTAAGGAGCATCTCTGGCAGCCAAGGGAGTGTGTGTCTCCATCTCTGCAGCTCTGAGTCTGCAGGTGGCAGGTCCATGCTGCCACCTCTGCTGGGCAGTGCAGAACAGGCGCCCCTGGACCGAGAGCCGTGACTGTCACTGAACTTGTGAACTCCTGACGTTCAGGGACCAATGATGGGATGAGGGGCTGCTCTGGGGGTGAGGGAATGGTCTGGATCAGCAGGGGACAGAGGGCTCCTCCACAGTGGGGCAGGGAAGAGGACGCACAGGACCCCGATGGCCCCCTGTCTCTCAGGGCTCTCTTGTCTGGTTGTCACTGTGAGCAGATACTTGTGTGTCACCCACCCTGTCCAGAGACAGGTGGGACGGCCATGGTTCAACGTCCCCCAGGATGAAGGTGGCAGTCATTCCACCACGTGGACCACTGTGATGGGCTGAATGGTGTCCCCCACAAAGATATTTTAAGGTCCTCCCCACTCATCCTTGGAGAAGGGGACCTTATTTGGAAATAAGTTTTCTACAGATGTAATCAAGCCTGGATGAGATCACATTGAATTTCTTGGGACTTAATCCAGGGTGATCAGTGTCCTTGTAAAAAGGGGAGACACAGACACTGGTGACAACAGAGGCAGCAGAGATAGGGAGAGGCGGCCCAAGCCCAGGGATGCCCAGGCCTCGGGAAACTGCAAGAGGCAGGAGGGACGCCCCCTAAGTGCTGCAGAGAGCCTGGCTCCCCCCACACCTGCATTTCGGACCCTGGCCTCCATGCCATTAGAGATGCCTGTTGAGAGGGTCTGTGGCATGCTGTAGCAGCAGGCACAAGTGTCAGGCACAGTCCAAGGCCACCGGCTCCAGGTGTGGGTGAGGATGGCCTGTGGGGGAAAGCCAGGAGGACAGGTGCTGGCCCAAGACCAAGGGCAGTTTGTCACAGTAACCACTCTCTTCCAAGTGTCCCTGAGGAGGAGCGCTCAGGGGGACAGCGAGGGGTGCTCCTCAGACATGCACAGACGGAGATCTGTGCGGCACAAGGGGGACTATGGGGCCACCCAGGTCCCTGCGGAGAGGGTGCATGGCAGGGAACAAGGTTGACATCACCTTCAGATCTGTTGTGGGGACCGTGCCAGGGCTGTGTGTCCCCGGAGCCTCACTCAGACGACTGTGGGGCATGGTAGGCACCAGGATGAGGGTCCTTCTGCCACCGAGAGCATCCGTTCTCTGGTGCTGGACCACCTGTAGTCACTGAGCTTTCCTCAAAATGCCATGTCTGAAGCCCTTCTACCCACTGTCCTCCCCCTCCTTGGGACAGATGTCAGAGCACATCTTTCTGAAGCCCTCCCCCTGCCCCTACCCCTCCCCCTCCCAGACACACCCACACAGAGCTCCTGCCTACCTGACGCTCTCTTGACATTGATTTCTCAGAGGACCTGAGGTAATCTGGGAAAGGCTTCTGTCACGCTGTCACTCACAAAAACACCTCACTGTAAATCAAATCCCTTGTAAGCTCCCCAGAAACTGATCTCCTTATCCCTCCTCATTTACTCATCAAGGATGTACAAAAATAGCTAACCCTCCAGGGCTTGGACCAGCCAAAAACAATCATCACTGCATTAATGAGCTGTACCCACCTCCCGAGGTCTCCGGAGCAGTTCAGACTATTAACCAGACTGCACCACGAGTCAGGCCACGTCCACCTTGGGCTGGAACCAGCGATAGCTCAGGACCTGGGGCCACAGCCTAGCGGACCCTTGTTGTTCTAGCACAGAGTGTATCAGTTCAGGAAAGGAATGCAGAGAGATAAAAACACAAGAGGAGGGACAGAACACAGCTTCCCGGGCTGCGCCTTTAAATGATCGGAGATAGCCAGCCAGAGGCAAACACCAGACCTCTAGCCGCAGGCCCGGCGACCCACCGAGAGGTGTCCACAGCAGGCCTCCTGGGCTGTGGCAGGCTGCGAAGAGCTCAACCTGCTTGGTGGAAATCACAGTGAAGCAGCGTCTCCTTTGCCCTCTGTGCAGGACAGCGCATGGGGGGCGACTGTTGTATGTTTAAGAAAGACAAGTGTTCCCTCCACACTCCAAACTCGGAAACCCTAACGCTAAAATCACTGCTTGCGAGCCCGTGAGACTCTCTTTGAGGATCAGGGGAAAGAACAATAGTAAATGACAAGTGCTGATCACCATAACCATCATCCCCTTTCCCAAGAACAAGCGATAAAACAATTTAACGTGGAGGACACAGCTCTGGTGGCTTCTAGGACATGGGCGAGGCCCCTCCCCCTGTGAGCTGGTCACCTGGAAGGACATGTGACACAGCAGAGCCAAGCAGACCTCAAAAGTGCCCACCAGGGAACTGAAACCAGACTGGGGTCCGGGCTGTGCCAAAGAGGGGGTCGTACCCGAGCTTTCACAAGAGTAGGAATCTGGAGGCAAAATAAGGACAAAGACCCTTCCTGAACCCAGAACAGGAAGCACGCTTTGGGGTGGGAGCCTGTCGGTCAGACAGGGACTCGTATAAGAAGGTATTGAAACCTCCAGTTAGAAAAAGGAGTGGGAGCTGGGCTGAGCTGTCACTGTGTTCGAGAGGATATGTCCCTGTCTGAGGGGCAGAGCACGTTTTTAAACTTGGCCCGAGTGACCCTTCAGAGGGGGCAGCAGGGAAAAACGGTGTGTTGGGAAACAAGGAGTTTGCTTCCCAAAATATCTCACCCGTGTGCACAGATCCTGGTTGTGATGAGGTGCAGCGATCACGCAAGATGCTACCATTAGCAGAAACTGTCAAGGGCAAGCAGGACGGCTCTGTAGTATTTCAATGCCTGAGACAGCAAACCATTTCCAAAGAAAAGGTGTCACACCCACAGGTCCCCGGCCCCTTCCTTGGCTCTCAGGACTTAGGAGTCTGGAGAGGGCCCAGGGCCCTCGGTGGTCCCGGCCAATGGGCAAGTCGTGGGAGCTTCACTCGTGGCTCTGCAATGCCTGGCAGGGCGCTCAAGTTCGAGGAGGAGCTGCGTCTGGGGGTGATGCTGTAAGAACTCCTCACGGGGCCCCATAAACAACCACGTCAACTTCATCTTAATAAAAGGGAGGAACGCATGCCAGGCCTGGTCTGGCAGCTGGGACTCCGTGCAGGGGTCAGCAGCCCTTTCACAGAACTGAAAAGGCTTTCTTCCGTCAGCACCTTAGATGCAGCAGCCCTATTTCACAGGCTTGTTGTTACTGTGTATCCTGGTGTAAGGTAACAAGTTGCAATACATTTTCTTGAGTTTTATTCTTGGCTGAAAGTTACCCCAATCACTCTTTGTATATCTGTACCCAGGAGTTTAGGAGAGAAGCCTGTCTGTCCACACCCAGCCTATGGGGTGTAAATTTTAGGAATTACTCTTTCTTTCGCTCATTTTATAAAAACTGTAATGCAGGGGAACTGCTACAATATTCAAGACATTCCCACACTGTGCTTGAGATCACCAGGTGAACTCTCAGTAGGAGCACAAGGCCAAGGAGGCAGACCATGAGTCGCGTCCCCGGGAGACTGAAAGTGTCTTTGGCCACACATCCCAGCTTGATGTCCCGGTCCAGCCTGGGAGGGCAGCTTCACCCAGCTGGTGGCTGCCTGTCCTCTGCACTGGATGTGAGGCTCCGAAGGCGGGGCTGGCGGCATGCTTCTCTCTGTCCAGTGCTCTGCACAGCACGCAGCATAGGGCGCATGCTCCACGATGCTTCTAAGTCAGCACACAAAAACCTAAGTGTTTACCCGTGGGCAAATGGACAAAGAAGATGCGGTGCGTATACACAATGGAATATGACTCGATTATAAAAAAGAAGGAAATCTTACCATTGGCAACAGCACAGATGGACCTACGGGGTATTATGCTAAATGAAACAAATCAGAGAAAGACAAATACTGTATGATTTCACTTATTGGTGGAGTCTAAAAAACAAAATAAAAGAACAAAAAAAAAAACAGAAACAAACTCACAGGCTCAGAAAACAAACGGGCAGTTAGCAGAGGAGACGAGGCCAGGGGCGGGGCTGGGTGACAAAGGTGAGAGGGATTAAGATGTGTAGATTTCTGGTTATAAAAACAGTCACAGGGACGTAAAGTACAGCAGCAGAGAGAACACCGTCAGCAATAGGGTAACAACTGGCATGACGTTGGATGAACCTAGCCTTATCGGGGTGATCCCTTTGTAAGGTATATAAACGTCTAATCCCTAGGTTGTACACCTGAAACCAATACAATGTTGTAAGTCAACTGTCACTGGAAATACATTTTGAAAAGTAACTGAATACATACAAATGAGAGAGGACCAGAAGGAGTGTGTGCGGTGGAACGGCATTTCCAAGGACAGAGCCACAGCGGCTCTGAACAGAAAGGACATGGGACCATCCCTCACCCGCGTGGAAGGTGGAGGTGCGTTTGTCAGCGGGGCCCCACGTCAGCCTGCCCCACGGCCCACCCACTCCCGGGAGAGAGACTCAGGGCTGCATCTCCACGGTCAGTGCCGTCCTGGGCTTCAGGGCAGCGTGAACACAGTCACCCTCACTTAAATGGGGCTGGCTTCGTTTTTCACATAGGAGCTCGAAGCAAGATGGAACAGCCATGAAACAAATACAGTGCCAAGAACTGATTTGAAATGGCACCAACACAAATTTTGAGAGAAAAATGAGAACAGGCTTGACAGTTTACAACCTCAGCTGCTTACGGGGAAGTCTGAATCTCGGGAGTCCATTCATGCATTTGAATAAGCACATCTACGTTTTTAAAAGGCAGCAAGAACATGAAATTAAAGCCTGTTAATAACTAAGAGACATGTTTCTGATTTTAAGACATGGAGTTTTCAGGCTGTCACATAGAAATACACTTCCCCTCAATACCTCTTTCAAATTCATCCGTTCACCAAACTTAGATCGAATGTTCATAATAGGAATAAAACTTATTTTTAAAGGCCAGGTTTCTAATGTTTTTGTTAAATTAACAAAAATCCCTGAAGACACGTGTTAAAGACAATGTTTTCCTCTCTACATGAATACACTTTTATTTGACATTTGTTTTAAATGCTTCCCTGTTGCTTTCTATTTCAGCAGCCAAGAGGAGGGCTGTAGGTCCTCTCTGGGGTGGCTGTCCGGCCACCCCAGGACGCAGCCCACCAGGGCCCTCTGCCACAGCATCTCCTGGTGGTGAGCGCTGATGAGCTTCGAAACCACTTCTGCAAAATTAAGCTAATTCTCTAAAACTCAGCTATTAAGTGGTTCTTAACAGGGTACAACGATTAAAACAAGCCGTTCCTTGGTGATTTCTTCCAGCTTCTGGGGACGGATCAAAGAATTCCAAATGGAGGGCTCTAATCCTCATGGTTTTTCTGGAAAACGCCCCCACAGCAGTGAAGGGCCACTGACCCGGAACAAATGCATTAATAAGGTTTCATAATTACATGGGGGTCATTCTACTTTCAACCGTGAAATCAGGAGCTCTGTCCACACCAGAGCACGATCCTGTAGCCAGCCTCGGGGGCCCCCGGGGAGCACCAGGCGTCTCCAGATTTTTCCGTCCTAGACAGAAAAGTTTTCGCCATTTCTTTTTAAACCCACTAGTCATCTCGTTCCTTCTCCACTCCAACAAAGCCTCTCAGCATTCCTAAGGAGCTGACCGCAAAACTGAGGTAGGTGAAGGGCAAGGAAGGGGGCCTGGACACGTGGGCTCCACTGTCCTTCAGCTAAATGCCCCAGAGAAGCCCCAGCTGGTGGGTGCAGGCGTGGCTGCTGCACAGCCTGGGTCCCCGTGCCAGGGGATGACATCATCTAATGGAGTTGGCCCGATGATTTAAGGCCTGTGTCGCACGTGCTAGATGAAGTCACCAGAGTGCTTGGGAACAGAAAGCTGGAGGTCAGTGAAAGGGACCCTTGGCGTGGGTGTGAGACAGCAGGTTGAAGGGTAGAGAGGCGTCTGCATTTATCATCGGCGGTCTGGCATTCTCGGAAGTAAAGCCTGCTTCCCACCCCGGTTCTCCTGACCTGCCACCGATGCTGGGACCCGGCCACCGCCTGTCCCTCCCAGAGCAGGACCCGGGCACTTCCCTGGGCACTCAGGGCTCCACAGACGCCTCCGTGCACCCCTGGGACAGTGGAGGAGGGAGAAGGGAGCCTCATGCGCAGACGCTGTAGAGACGGTTTGTGTTGAGGCACCGTTACCGCCCTGCAGCAGCACGTTTTACAGAACAAACGTGAGGGATGGCTGTTCTCCTCACAGGCCGTTTCACGGAAATGTTTTCTCCGCATTCTTCAGGAGACAAATATTTACTTAACTCGGGTTGTATAAATTGTAAGTAAAATGCTCAACAATAAAAAACAATGAATTATACAAACTAATTTTTATATATATAAAAAGGACAGAAAATGGATTAAAGGAATTTTGTGTGGGGTATTATTTTTAACTTTAAACCCTCCAGTACACAATGGATTCATTACTGATTAATTACTAATTATTATTTAATATTAGGGACATCTTCTTGCATAATCACAGCACAGTTACCTCCTGTAGTAAATTTAACACTGATAAAACACTTTTATCTCATCTCCCATCTGTATTCCAGTTTTGCCATTCACCCAATACTATCCTTTATAACTTCTGTGTCCCCCAACCGGATGTCATTTAGTTGTCCTGTGTCTTCCGTCCATTGTCATCTAGAACATTCTCTCAGCCTCTTCCTTTTAGTGTCTTGACATTTTGGAAGGACACCCTGTGACTTCTTTCTTCCAAAAGAACTTTCTTCATGCACTGCTTGAGTTCCCCTTGTGAC
Organism: Macrotus californicus; assembly: GCA_007922815.1. Lineage (NCBI taxonomy): Eukaryota > Metazoa > Chordata > Mammalia > Chiroptera > Phyllostomidae > Macrotus > Macrotus californicus. Next base: position 5,662 of record VMDR010006825.1, on the reverse strand, counting down.
TGAGTTCAGGATATGCCTTCCCAGCCAGAGCACTATGGAGCTGGCAGTGTGGCCTCACCCTGGAAGCACACAGTGTCCATCTTTCCCTCACCAGTGATGGGAACGGCACTCACCCCATCATGGTCCTGTCCAGTTTCTTCACTGCATTATTTGTTTTTAAACTAATAAGAAGGTTGGGGAGAGACACTTTGATGCACTTCATCAAATTTCCTCCTAGATTTGTCATCCATTGCTAATTCTTGCCTGATCCAATTTACAAAATGTTTGCACAGTGCTGCCTTCCAGCACTGTGCCCACACCCACCAGTGGGCATGGAGCCTTCACTGCAGGAAGAGCTGGCCCTGCTTCCTCACTTATCTTTCTGATTCTGGTGCACACTCGTGATTTTGTTGCTCAGGGTTATGTAGGTTTCTGAAGTAAATTTATACTATCTTCGTGCTTTAGGTTTTATAAAAGTTCTAAATTACATGTGTGCCCCCACACATCTATATAAAGCATGTGCGTGCACATGAATACATGTGTGTATCAACTCAAGGACCACAAAGGAACACAAAAGGACACGTATCATGTTGTCCACACTCTCAACAAAGAGGCTGGTGAGCACTGTGAATGCATCCTACCGATTTTGACAGTTTTTGTTGGCGTTGGTAAAACGCACTTAGATTATTAGCCACCCAGAGAACTAGGCCCCTCAGAGTACACAGAACTGGGTTCAAATGCAGTGGCAGTGAGCCTGTCCTCCCAGGAGTCCCTGGAAGCTACTTCCAAAGGAGACGGACGTTGTAACCCCCGTCATCACCGCTCACGTTTACTTGATCAGGACACAGGCTGGCAACACACTGCCCAGAGGAGGCTGGCTGGCCCATGCTGTGCCAGGGAGAGAAGTCTCCTCTTAAGAGGATGTGTTCCTTTCATGATGCATTTAGGAGGCTATAGATGAACTGAGCCTTTTACAAATTTCTCTTCAGCATATTTGTTGAAATAGCATAAATAAAATAAGGGTTTACCAACACGACTCCTGAGAAAGGTAACCCATGTTATACATAAAGTAATCCCCAGAGCTTCAGAATGGCCTGGCCAGTGCCCTGCTCTGTGCCCCAAGGTCAGGCTGAGCTGGTGCATCTCTGTGCATGGGGGCCAAACCTCTGTGCTCCCCTGCACTGGTGCCGCTGAACCGATAGGGGACCCGGGGTTGGAAACCAGCAGCAGAAACACCCAACGTGGAGCTCCCAGCTGAAGTGTGACCTGCCCGGCCCTCTCTGTGCCACACTGTAGTAGCTCTTCTTCAGTCTCTTCGTAAAACTTGCTGTGCAGGAACTTCTCAAGTCAGCCTTCCAGAGTTAGTATAAGGAGCACCTTCTTCATCCAGCGTCAGGCATTTGATCCTGCACTTCACCTCCAAACTTTCGGATCCAGCACCACACACGTCAGTCATGCTTGGCTTTCACCCTCAGACTCTGTTTTAACATGCAGAGTCTCTATGATTGTAAAATCCCCATCTAGACCTCCAGTTTTACTGAGAAAACAAAACAAGAAACAGAGAAAAGCTATTCTACGTGCCTGCTACTTCTCTCCTTTATTTACATATTTTTAGATCAGTGCAAACTCCAAAGCTGGAAGCCCGGGGGATACTTGAGCACACTGGGTTTGGGGGATCCTCAGGACTTCCAGCATTGTAGGACCGCCCTTAACTTCAATCCCCAGGCCTTGCCTGCCTTGGAGATTCCCACTGTTCCTGCCCCTCTGCTGGCTCCACTTTCTCTCTCAGACCCCTCCCTTCACACTCAACTGCCCAAATTCCTGCTGAGGTCAAGGCAGAGGAGTTGGTCCTTCCCACTTCCCTCAAACAAAATCCCAGCTCTCTCTGTGAAGGAAGAATGACTTTCCTGTAGCTGTTCGCCCTTTAGACTAGAAAACATCAGCAGAAACCAGAGAAGACATTATGTCCTTCGAAGTGAATAATTCCATACACAAGGGCTCTGCTTTTCTTTTTCTCTTCCACTAAATTCTCTGTCATTTTAACTTTATTCAGACACGTGGGACGTCCTAGTGGGAGTGTCTCAGGTGGGGGTTCAGAGAGGCTCAGAGAGGCGTGGCTGGTGATAATAAAGCCGAGAAAACAGTTCAATGAAGGCAGTTATAGCATAGGATAGCATTTCCCTTCTAAATCTCCTTAATTACAAAAAGGATTAAAACCCCTCTTTTCATTGTATCTTCCACCAAGAAGACTGCCTTCCTCATAAAATGGATCAGGCAGCATCATTCAGTGCTTAGTGGATGCTGTTAGAAAAATGTCAGTGTTTAAAATTACAACATCTAATGGATGTTTAAAAAGCATAATCTATTTAGAATTATAGAACAAAATTCAGAGAGAAATAATATAAATAAAAGCTGTTTTCATCCCTTCCCACACAATAAACACACAGTTTTACCTCTTAAAGGTTTTTATTATAAAATAATTTTTCTTGGATTCTAGAGTTTAAGGTACTAACGTAATTTTAATGGAAATAAAATATATATCAGAAGTACACAATGTAATAACATAGGATGGCCCCAAGTCTTTAAGTAATAAAATATTACAATGAATATAAGAATGAAAATACATACTTCAAAGAAAATTTCAGACCAATACTCAAATATAACATTTATTATAACTATTTTATATTAAAATATCCATGATATCCTACGATTAGGCTGTAAAAATGGTCAATGGGACTTCCATTTCTAGCAGACTAGACACGCTGGGTGGCCTCGATCTTCTTTATTATGACAATTAAAATACTAAACAATAGATGATGAGACACAATAGATAGATATAGGCAGGCAACAGACAGTGACACTGTGCCATGTTGCTGGGTCGGCCCTGAAGAAGCAGTCCACAGGGGTCCAAATGAGAACGAGAGCAGAGACCTGGGAAATGAGCGAGAACCAAAGCCGGCTCTGCCTGGGGGTTTCATCAGAACACTGAGGGCCTTGGGTTGCTGCCTTCACGTGCATCAAGAGAGGGAACTTAGACCCACCCGAGCAGAGAATCTCATAAAGCTGAAATCCTAAAGGAATAAAGCCACTGTCCTAGCAGGAAATTGACTGACCTCAATTTTGGTACTCTTTGGGTTGTGGGGGGACTCCCTGAAAAATGTGTAACTTCACACAGTTTGCAAGCCCAAGTGACAGTGTCTGTGCCGAAGGAAGGAAGGAAGGAGGGAGGGAGGGAGGGAAGGAAAGAAGGAAGGAATTTAAAGTTATTTCAATTTGGTGGAATAAATACCAGGATGCTAGTATTCCAAATCCTAGCTGAGGACAGCCGGGTATGAAGTACTCCCACATGTAAGCCCAAGGAAAAGAAGTAGCTGACATTTAAATAAACATAAAACTCAGGGGGAACAAGGTACCATGCATAGGAGCCTGCCAAAACAGTAGACAGCAGAAGGAAAACTACAGGGATTACAAACTGGGAGTTATTAGAATATAGTGACATTGTATATACTTAAAGAAATAAGAGCTTGAAAATATTTTTAAAGAGCAGCAAGAGTTTATTTAAAAACATAAAAGTTTTGAAAAGAGTGATCTCACCATTTTATTTTCTACAAATGAAATTAAAATTACATTAATGGATCAAACAGAAGATTGGAGAAAACTGAAAACTAATTAGTGCACATAGAGAGCTGGAGAAATCATTCAGAATGCAAAACCAGGGGAGAAAAGAGATGAAAAATATGACAGAAAAGTTTTCATTTTTGTCTAAGTAGAGTTCCAGAAAGAGCAAATAAAGATAAAGGAGAAGTATCAATATTCACTGGCTGGTGTGGCTCAGTGGGTTGAGCGCTGGACTGTGAACCAAAGGGTGCTGGTTCCACATCCAGTCGGGGCACATGCCTGGGGTGCGGGCCAGGCCCCCCAGTAGGGGGTGTGCGAGAGACAACCACACATTGATGTTTCTCTCTGTCTCTCTCTCCCTTACCCTGTCTCTAAAAATCAATAAAATCTTTTTTAAAAGGCTTAAAAATGTCCAGAATTATTATAATGTAGCAATTCTCATATCCAGGAAGCCCAGGGAGTTCCCATCCACATAAATAAAATCATACTTATTGTTACGAAACCGGGAAGAGCCAAGGAGGAAAACAGATCACTATGCAAAGTAGCAACTAGACTGATGAATGATTTCTCAACAGTAAGAACAGAAGCCACAAGGCAGAGAAGTTAATATCTTCCAAGGGCTGGTAAAAAAATAATTTTTTCCTTTCAACAATGAGGGCAAAATCGCCCCTGAGTGTGTTACCAGCAGACTTTCACAAAAGGACATTCTCAAGGATTCTGGGGAGGCAAAGGGACAGAGACTTTGTTGGAATGTCTGGGACATACACGTGGGTGATCACATGATGGGACAGAAGGACCTGTGGACCAGAATGGAAGCCACCACTTTGGACAGCTGATCTGCACAGTTGTTTTGAGTATTAAATGACTTGGGAGCTTGAAGAGCTCCACGGTCTCTGGCACCTGGGACGCTCGATCTCTGTACTCGCAGGAGGAGCAGAAGGGACTGCTGGAGGTGGGCAATAGCCATCTGCAAAGAGTCTGCAGCAGACCTCGTGATTGATGTCCAACGGTCATCCCTAAAGCCACCTTTCATAAACAGACTCCTGACGCTTCCCTCAAAGCTGAAACCTGACCCCATCTTGGCCAGTTGGCAACTTTATCTTCCAGTTGTTCTATAAATCTTCACTATCCTCTGCCTTTTACACCCGACGTTATAACTGTCAGGAAATCGCATTAAGCGTGACCACTCGGGCTGTCCTGTTTGGAGCCCTGCCATGTCCCACTGGAGTGTCGGCATCACCTTACAGCCCCTGCATCTGTCCTTGGTACCCACCCACCCGCGCCGCCCCACATATTCCAGATACAGCAGCGAATGTGGTGTTTTAAATCTTACGGTTGGCCACAGGGCTCCTCTGTCAGACTTTTCAGGGGCACCCTGTCACACTCCATAAAATCCCGTGTCCCCCTGACACCCTAGGCCCTGGCCCATCCGCCCCGTCACCTCGCTGACCTCCTCTCACGCCACCCTGCCCTCACCCGTTCCACATCAGCTGCCCTGGGACACACTAGGCACATTGGTGTGTCCCCCCCACAGGGCTGTTACCTCTGCCTGGAACATCCTCCCCCCACTGTCACCGTGGCTAACTCCCTCCCTGTCATCGGTCTCTAATCCAATGTCACCCATTGGGAAGTCTATCTGAGAGCCTCATCTCAGTTTGAAACGCCCCCTGCACCCCCGCCCCGGCCTGACCTGTCTCTCTTTGTACTACTTTCCTGTGACATTTATCTCCTTTAATTTATTACAGGGTAGGGCCAAAGTAAGTTTACAGCTGTTCACATGGAAAATGAGGCAACAATTAAGAAAGAACAATACAAGAATAAATTCTGAGTCATGCACTCACAACTATAAACCTACTTTTGCCCCCCACACTGTATGTAATTTAGGTATCTGTGATGCTGACTGCTTACTTTCCATCTTCTTTCCTACTTTTGCTAAAGTGTGAGCTCCATGAAGCCCAGGGTGCTGTTGGCTCTGTTTTGCTGGCACATGATAAGCCGTGTCTGATGCCTGGGGAATGAATGCAAAAGGACAAGCATGTTCTTTAAGATCAACACCAGATCACTA